>JBBPKE010000751.1:0-13141 GCA_038089095.1 Tylopilus orsonianus | reverse complement strand
AGCCCGCCAAGCCAGCCGCCCCCAAACCCTCCTGGGCGTCCCTCTTCCGCGCCGACGCCCCCCCCAAAGCAAACTCCCTCCCCACCTCGTCCATCGTCGGCTTCTCCATCCCTGCCGCCGCCCCTGTTACCACGCCGCCCGTCCCCGCGAGCAAAAAACCCGAGCTGCTGTCCCTCCTCACTTCCGGCCCATCTGGCCACCCCACCATGAAAATCCGTCCACGCGGTCTCGTCAACACTGGAAACTTGTGCTTTTTCAACGCTATTCTCCAGGTCCTCATCTACTGTCCCCCCTTTTGGCGCTTGTTCCACGAGCTCGGCAAGTTCCTCGATACCCCGCCCGACGGCGACGCTGCCAACAGCAAAACCCCCCTCGTCGATGCCACCGTCCGATTCCTCAAAGAGTTTATTCCCAAGTCAAAACCAGCCCCCGAGGGCAAGGGCAAAGCCGTCGATCGCAGTGAATACACCGACGACGACGACGATTTCCTAGCCTCGTTTATTCCTACCTATGTCTACGATGCCCTCAAGGAAAAGAAACGCTTCGATCACATGCGCGTGAGCCCCCGTCCCACACACCTTGGTGTCCCTTGCTCATTCTCTTTCAGGGCGGTCACCAGGAAGACGCAGAGGAATTCCTCGGCTTCTACTTGGACACGTTGGAAGAGGAGCTCTTCTCCATTTCTTCCTCCCTCGCTTCCAAGTCCGACCCATCACATGCAGAGTCGCAAAATGGCCATGCGGCCCAAGAGGACGGCCCGTGGCTCGAAGTCGGCAAGCGCAACCGCACAGCACTCACACGCACGGTGGGTTCTTGCAACGAGGCGGATGACACGAAAATAACCCCGTCGATAGGCCAAGTCGACCGAATCGCCAATCACCCGCATGTTTGGCGGCAAGTTCCGTTCGACGTTGCACGTGCCCCATCAAAAGGACTCGGTTCTCGTCGAAGACTGGCGTTCGCTACGATTAGATATTCAGGTTCGTTGTCGTCTCGGCTTCATTGCATGTGCTTACAACTCGGTAGCGCGAGCAAATCCACACGATCAAGGATGCACTCGCGTACATTTCCTCGCCACAGCCAGTGCAAGTCACGTCGGTCACTCGGCCTGGTGCGACACTGGATGCCACGCAGACGGTACACATTGACGCGCTTCCCCCCATTCTCATTCTCCATCTCAAGCGGTTCTTGTACGATGCAAGCGCGGGCGGCGTGGCCAAGGTTGCCAAGCAAGTGTCGTTTGCGTCCGAGCTGGACGTTCCCACTGGTGGGTGCTTTCAATCGTCCGATGCCTGTGTTGTGACAGTGTTTGCATGCAGAAGTGATGGCTGCTGGCAAGAAACTCTATGGCACGCGCTACAAGCTCTTTGGCGGTATGCTCGACGCCATTGTTCTTGCTACGACGCCTGATCCTTTGTCCACAGTACTTTATCACCATGGCCTCTCTGCGTTGGGCGGGCACTACACCATCGACGTGCTACATCCCAACATTGATAATATGGTGGGCGCGGGACCAAACTTTAGACCGCGCGAAGGATGGATACGAATCGACGACGAGCTCGTGTCGGACGTGAGACTCGAGGACGTGTTTGGGCCGCCCGAGCGGGACGATCGGTGTGCGTACCTGTTGTTTTACAGACGTGTCGGGACGGGAGTGCGGAGTTGAGTGCGTGCGTGGGAGGACAAGGACGGGACGTTGAGATTACTTTCTTTTTTTGTTTTCCTTCGCTGTGTGTTGATGCACGTAGGCATATGTGATGCGGTCGTCCGTATGTTTTTTTTCTTTTCCACTGGTTGAGGGTGTTTTTTTTTGGATCACATGTGCCTGTACTGATCGGACGATGCCGTGGAAGACGATGTAGCTCTTGTCAGCACCGACAGCCTTGTCGCACACTGACGCTTGCCTAGATGTACCGCGCACGAGATCTGTGGAAACTGTGGGCTCGGTCGTCGGCCGTGTTCTCGGTCGAACCTCTGCATCGAGGTCCTCGTGACCCAGTGCATGCACCGCTCGTATTCCGCGCGCACGTCCCTGCTGCGACAGAAACACAAAGTCGACACGTCCTTTTTGTCAGCCACGACCCAAGACACCAAACGAATCTACCTATTGCGCACGGTCTACATGCAGACGTCCTCCTCGTGCCTCGCAACGCGGTCTGCCGTCCGAGACTACGAGACCCGAGAGGACGACCGTATGATGATCGCGGGCACGGGGTCCATCGTGTCCCAGTGCGGTATACCATCGGCGACGTCAGAGTGCAGTGCATGACAGTATCGGCAGTGCCAGTCATGGGGAGAGGGCAATTTGGCAAGGCGACCACCCGCTAATCAGTTTGTCAGTTTACTCTGTCCACACTACCCGATATACAAGGTCAAAGACAATCGCCACGCACATCGAAACAGTCTGTCCTTGTCCTTGGTGCCGATGGTGGTGTGCGTAGCCTGCGCCGCCGGTGCCGAGCTTACTTTTGGCCAGATTGCACTCCTAGTGAGTGCCTTGCCGGGACCCCAGTTCGATGTATGATCAAATCTATGAATACGTGAATTGACGGTGCCTTTTGGCATTCATCGTAGTGACGGCAACTACTTTTGAGATCCTTTCTGGTCGTAGCAGAGTATAAAACACATCCACCACCCTCACCTGTGGAACTCTAGAAACCTGTCTTGTCCGATGTGGCGGTGATGCGACCGTCAACTCACAGGAACGCGTCATTCGTCCATCCCTTGCGAGAGTGGCTGAAAGGAGACATTCCCGAATTATCCCAACCCATGACGAAAATTCAGAATAGGTGTGACCAAGGTATGGCACACATAGCATGTTAGCAAAGACTTTTGTGACATGTATTGGTAGCTTGCACTGGTTTCGTCTGTGGGAATGATGACTTGCCTATCGGGCCACTGCTTCCAGACGGTGGTGGCCTTTGATTTGGCTTTCGTTTGTGGGAATGCCTATGATGCCTGACAATTTGAGTGCGCAACCAGTGTGAAACAGCGCGACCAGAGTTGTCATTACCCTACCCATTATCACTTTTTGCACCGGGATTGTTCCGTAGTTCGACACAGTAGCTTTAAAAATATATTTCATAGCTGACCATATAGAGCAGCGAATTATCCGCTGTTCTGTGTAGAAAGCAGGTAGAAGGGTAGGAAATTGATTGTGCCATGATGTAAATACTGAAAAGCTTGTCATATCCTGTTCCACGATAGTATCTGCCCACACGTGCCCAAATTCGGGCGACCCACACATACCCGGATGCGGGTACACCGTACTACGCATACCCGGATGCGGATACACCGTACCACAGATCCCTAGATGCGAGCACCTGGATGAGAAAACCTGCAGTTCAACCTCTGCTTTAAGCTATGACCACATAAATACAATGTGCAATCGCCAACTCATGCAGCTCCGTCATTGCTAGATACCTCTCCTTGCAAACATCTGTTTCAACAATGCTCAAGACTGCTGCTAGCTACATACGCAGAGCTACCCTATATGATATGATGCGATCGTCTCATGACTTTGAGGATGTCAAGATGGCTCTGAATGATCGTGTAGATTGGTCCATCGAATTGGTGAGTCTCCTCATGCTCAATTCACATCTTTTTCATGCCTCATCTTTTGTTGAAATCATCACAAGTTTCGTAGCTGTTTCGCATAAGAGATCAAAATACTTTTCCTATGGATGTCCATACCGACTGTACATCATAGCATTCATCTCGGTAACGGAAGTTACTTGTTCACACTGAGCGCTCTCTCCTTCTTGTTCATGGCAGAGAGCATACGTATCAACTATGCCCGGCTCTCGCCTCCCGAGCTCAAGGTGTGTCGAGTTTAGCGTGGGAAGATCGTTTATGACATGGCTGTCCGCACAGGAACGTGCCGAATATATTGGTTACTTTACATTTGCCCTGTTTTTCGCCATGCTCGATATTGGCTTTGTTGTTGTCCGTGTGGCCGGACTCGTTGCATTGTCTGGGTCCCCTGTACTTGCGACGGGTGTTGTACTCATCAGCATGTCACCGTCAGTCATCCTCCCAGTGCTCACCCATACTGCAAGGTTGCTCGTGCAGAGGAGACGCAACTCAAGAGGAGAAGCCAAGCTAGAATCTGGTCCCGAAGCAGGAGAACCAGACGAATGAAGTGTCTCAGTGGCCAATATGACACTTACCTATTCCGTTTGGAGTAGTGAGAGTAATCCATCTATGAAACCAAGGTACAGCCGTTGGTGCAGATAGTACACTATCAATGGCTTTGAGTGATACCTGTACCATCTCATGGCCATATGTCGCTGAAATGAAATTCTGGATTAAGTGTCAATGAGAGGAAAACTGTTCGTGTTCAAGATGGATGAAACTGTGCACGTCCACATCTACATGGTCCTCCTCTGCACATGCGCATGTATTCAAAGACAGCCAGACTCGATCAGCAAAAGGGAAGTGCTGGCAAGAGTGATCGTTGGTGGCCAATCATGTTTGCGGCCCGCACCACATGACACCAACATCAACTCCTCGCTATGCGTACTAACCTGTCCACCACATATGGCACCTAGGAAGGGGGTCATCCTGTTATGAGATAAAAAAAAAAAGAAGACCCACTGGTTGCCATGGTCAGCGATTGCACTCCCGGTGAGTACGTCAGGACCTCGATTCGACATATGACCAAATATATAAATATATGGATTTATGGTGCCTTTGGGCATTCATCGTAGCAGCGGTAACTACTTCTGAGATCCTTCCTGGTTGTAGCAGAGAATAAAACACACCCGCCTGTGGGGCTCAAGAAATCTGTGCTGTCCGACGTGGCGGTGATGCGATCGTCACTCACAGGAACGCTTCATTTTCCCTGCTCTTTGCCGTGCTCGGTACCGTCTTCTCGTTGTTCGCGTCGCGGGACTCATTGGATTGATCAGTGCGTTGCAGTCAGGCATCCTCCGGATATTCACCTCTCTCTGAACCCAAGTCTGATGGGGATGAGTGATACGTAGTGTCACAATTAATGAAACTAGGGCTGAAGCTTTTCAAGGCTGAATGTCCCGTTCGTCTATCCTTTGCAGTAGCGATTGAAAAGTGACAATCCCAGAATTGTCCAATCCACGACAAAAATCCCGAGGTGTGATCGCGGTTGGCATACATAACATGGTAGCAAAGACTTCGTGACATGTATTAGCTTGTACTGATTTTCTGTGATTACTTTCCCATCGGGTCGCTGCAAAAAACATTGGGCAGGCTCCCAGACGGTGGCAGCATTCGATTGGCTTTCATTTGTGGGAGTACTCATGATATCCGACAATTTGGGTGTATACCAGTAGCACTCGAAAGGCTACGTGGATATGTAGCTTACCTTTTCTCGTTCGATCATTGGAGGTCAAAGTGTCGCTTTCCTTGTTCCCCGGATCTGACCTCCGAGACTGGGAGATCAGTGTGTATCCGGGACAATTCCTGTCACGTAGAAGTTCACAAGTCGCGAGTCCGAATCGAACGTGTGCAAAAACACCGACGTCACGTGGCCCCTCCTTTCCAGACCGCCTACATGCCGATTCTCGTACTACTGGATCAACAGACATTCCGAGCATTCCCGTCGTCATGTCTGCCTCAACGACGACAGAAACTCGCACTACAGCTTCTGGTAATCACCAGAGACGGGGAAATAGTGGATAGGGACGCGATGGGCTGCGTACTGACGCAAATAGGGCCGCTCCATGTAGCGCCAATAGTGCTTTGTCTGCGAATGCGGCGGGCGAGGCCGTTTTGAAACGGGCCGTGGGGGAAGACACCAAGACCAAGGCCGCTGCAGGTGCTGCTATTAACACAGGTATTGGCGTCGCTGTCAAACAAGGTGAGAATGCCGTGCCGGCTGCATGCTAGATATGCGCAGAGCCCGTCGAGTATTATTCCTTGTCCGCGTGCAAGCACAGGACATGCCACGTGTGTGCGCTGCGCTTCCGAGCGTTATGCAAGAAACTCGAAAGTACGTTTTGCAAAGTGGGTATATCTTACTCTCACTGTGGTGTAATGACGCTACAGTCTGTCTTGTGACAGGAACCCCAATCCACGGTTATTTTCACCACCCCCCTGGATGCTGACTTTGCGTCCTATACGCCTGACACGATTCCCTACAAGGATGCCAAGCTAGTCATCTTTTTCGAGACGCAAGTTATGATGGAGGAAACGCTCATTCTCTTCCGATTCAACTGCCCCGATTCCGAATGTGATTATACTGCGTCCGGATGGGGAGATCTCAGGTTACACACGCGTGCAATACATGGAAGGATGCTTTGGTGAGAATACTATTCTCTTTTGGTTTTCATGGCTTGCCAGCGATGTGCTGACGCCCAAAAAGTGATTTGTGTATTCGATCCAAGGTGTTTGCCCACGAGCATGCAATGTACCTGCCAATATACTCCCGTTACATTTCCCTTCCATGCCCCATCGACCAAGCAAACAGCCGCTAGAGGAGCCCATCGAAGGCGAAGTCCACCCACTGTACGAGTTTTGTCGCGAATGTTTCTTTGGCGACGACGAGCTATTTGTGCACATGCGTGAGAGGCACGAAGAGTGTTTCCTTTGAAAACGGAACGAGATTCGGGGTTAGTAGTAAGTGTCGATCGACCACCGTTATGTGCCTCGGTCTGACGCCCTGTGTCATTGCAGCTTTCAGGACTATGAGAGTCTTGTAGATTTTGGTTTCACTTCACTTATACGTGGCGTCGAATTTGATGCTCGTCGTAGGAGCTTCATTTTTCACAAGCACATTTCGCCTGTCCAAACCCCGTCTGTCAGGCTCAAAAGTTCGTTGTTTTTGACTCGGAGCTCGTTCTCAAGTCCCATCAGGTCGAGGTACATGGGGCTGACATGAGTTCGAAGGACAAGCAAGAGGCGCAGCGGGTTCGGGCTGAGTTTGAATTCGATGACTCGAGTGGAATTGGCCGGAGAGGACAGCGGGATCATGGAGATCCTAAACGTGGACGTGAACCGCCACTCGCCATGCAGGTTCAGGGAAGGCCAAGAGCTAATCGCGACCCTCAAGACACGGCATGCCTCGACGCTCGCCACGCTTGAACTGCAGCTGTCCATCACAGAATCCCAACTCACAGCATCAGGAATTTTACAAGGATCTAATTTGAGCTTATTACGGCTATTTTGACTCATCACAGCTTGTCACGGCCATACAAGAGGGGGTACCCGTCCATAAAAAGTCAGTGCTTTTACTTTTGTTACCCTCCTTGATTAGGAGTTCGAGCCACGTTCGCCAGCAACTTCTGTACTAGATCTTTAGATCTCTCCCACGGGAAATCTACTCGATGTGACGTCGGCCGAGATCAAGGAATTCACAGCTTCTTCCTCCCCGGAAGCCGATCCGATACTTACCCAAATGATGCCCGCAGCCCTCAAGCAGCCCTGGCTCAACCAACTCCGTCCACCTTGCTCTCTGAGCTCCCGGACCCTCTCGAGGCCGGAAACAATGCACATATACCCTCGGCGTCCGAGATATCCACCCGCACGCCTGCTGCCTTGGCCACCCGCTCCACCCATGCTGCTCTCCGAGCTGGAACGCACGAAACACCACTACGACGCCCTCCATGCACCTTCCGCGACTGTTCTGTCGCGCTCAAAGACCTCAAACGCATCCTCACCTCGTCACCGCGCACCACGACACGCCGTCACCTGCTCACGAGGATCGTTGCACGGATCGACGGCTATTGAGAGGACGCGCGCGTGGAGCTCGAGATCCAGATCGCGGGCGAGCAGTTGACCGTGCGTGGGTTCGAGACGGTACCGTTCGTCCCTGGTTCGCTGGATATGGAGGTGCGTGCAGAGATGGAGGTGCGTGTGGGGGCGTTTGTGGAGGGGGATGGCGCCATGGCGCGGTTTGAGACCAAACCAGCGCACGTGGCGCATGACGTGGGAGTGGTAAAGCAGGTCGTGTATAATCTGGCGATGGCGGAGGGGGAGGACTGAGAGGAGGTGGTGGCGGAGGGAGGACGTGAGAATGCGGGCTTGAACCGGAGTCCCAGCGTGGGTGGCGGGCCTGCTCGGTGCAACTCCGATGCTGAGGTCGCTGACATCGGCGCAGACATTTGGCGCCGTGATGACATTACTGCGCCTGCGGCACCTGACCTTGCAGGAGCATACCCACAGAGTGCGCTGATGCTGGCGGGGATGGAATTGCGGATTCCGATGCCAGCGGGGGTGTCTGGATTTGGGGCATCGAATTCTGGCTTGCCGTCGCTGTTGCCGTATGGGCATCTGGGGCTGGAACGGAGGACATTGGAGCAGCCGGGAGGATTCCGATCGGCATCGTCACTTGGGTTGGGTGTGGGTATGAGCGTTGGGGTTCGACTGGAACCGTTGAGAGGGTGCGTATTACTGGCAGTGCAAAGAGGTGGAGAGAAGGATGAGGAGTGGTACGACTTGGGTGAGGTGGAGTAATGATCACACGAGACGGTGTATGCTCAGATGTAGATAGTGTGGTTTGTTGACGCGACCCTGCCTGAGCACAGGGACTATGTCATCTCCTGTGGGTAAGATTCACTCTTTTGCTTGGCGGCACATAAGGTTGCCATATTAGAGGCAATCTGATCGTACGTGGGCCCTTGAACGGAGCGGGTGTGAAAGCTGTAGACTGCTACTGTCAGCGCACTGACTAAAACGTAGCAGTCAAACGGCCAGACAGATCGGGCAAGGAGACAGAGATATCTGGTAAGTGAACAGATATATTTTGCAAGCGGGTAGAGGTATCTCACAAGCGGACAGAGGTATCTGGCAAGTGGGCAGGGATATCTCGCAAGTGGGCAGGGATATCTCGCAAGTGGGCAGAGATATCTGGCAACCCGGATCTATCTATCCGCTTGCCAGATCTCTCTGGCTCACTACTCAGATCTAACCTCTGAATCGGCTGATCCGGCGTGTCGAGTGTGTACCGGCACGTTAGGTGTGTTTGTTCACACACACACGATGCGGCGGATCAGCCAATTCCCACACGACACGAAGCTACTTATCCCCCACTTTAAACTATGACCACCTAAATGTAATGCGCAATCGTCAACTCCCACTGTTCTGTCATTCCTAAATACATCCTCACCTTGAAAACATCTGTTTCAACAATGTTCAAGACTGTCACCAGCTACATACGCAGACTCACCCTATACGATATGATGCAATCGTCTCATGACTTTAAAGATGTCAAAGAGGCTCTGGATGACCGCGTAGATTGGTCCATCGAATTAGTGAGTCTCTTCATGCTCAATTTACACCCTTTTCATGCCTCATCTTTTGTTGAAATCGTCACAAGTTCCGTAGCTGCTTCGCGTAAGAGATCAGAATACTTTTTCTATGGATGTCCATACTGATCGTACATCATAGCATTCATCTCGGTGACGGAAGTTACTTGTTTACACTGAGCACTCTCTCCTTCTTGTTCATGGCAGAGAGCATACGTATCAACTATGCCCGACTCTCGCCTCCCGAGCTTAAGGTGTGTCGAGTTTAGCGTGGGAAGATCGTTTATGACACGGCTGTCCGCACAGGAACGTGCCGAGTATATTGGTTACTTTACATTTGCCCTGTTCTTCGCCATGCTCGATATTGGCTTTGTTGTTGTCCGTGTTGCTGGACTCGTTGCATTGTCTGGGTCCCCTGTACTTGCGACGGGTGTTGTACTCATCAGCATGTCACCGTCAGTCATCCTCCCAGTGCTCACCCATACTGCAAGGTTGCTCGTGCAGAGGAGACGCAACTCGAGAGGAGAAGCCAAGCTAGAATCTGGTCCCGAAGCAGGAGAACCAGACGAATGAAGTGTCTCAGTGGCCAATATGACACTTACCTATTCCGTTTGGAGTAGTGGGAGTAATCTATCTATGAAACCAAGGTACAGCCGTTGGTGCAGATAGTACACTATCAATGACTTTGAGTGATACCTGTACCATCTCATGGCCATATGTCGCTGAAATGAAATTCCGGAATAAGTGTCAATGAGAGGAAAACTGTTCGTATTTAAGGTGGATGAAACTGTGCACGTCCACATCTACATGGTCCCCCTCTGCACATGCGCATGTATTCAAAGACAGCTAGACTCGATCAGCAAAAGGGAAGTGCTGGCAAGAGTGATCGTTGGTGGCCAACTAAGTTTGCGGCCCGCATCACATGACATCAACATCAACTCCTCGTTATGCGTACTAACCTGTCCACCACATATGGCACCTAGGAAGGATCATCCTGTTATGAGATAAAAAAAAGGAAGACCCACCGGTTGCCATGGTCAGCGATTGCACTCCCGAGTGCGTCAGGACCTCGATTCGACATATGACCAAATATATGAACATATGGATTTATGGTGCCTTTTGGCATTCATCGTAGCAGCGGGAACTACTTCTGAGATCCTTCCTGGTTGTAGCAGAGAGTAAAACACATCCGCCCGTGGAACTCAAGAAATCTGTGTTGTCCGAGGTGGCGGTGATGCGATCGTCTCTCACAGGAACGCTTCATTTTCCCTGCTCTTTGCCGTGCTCAGTACCGTCTTCTCGTTGTTCGCGTCGCGGGAATGATTGGATTGATCAGTGCATTGCAGTCAGGCATCCTCCGGATATTCACCTCTCTCTGAACCCAAGTCTGATGGGGATGAGTGATACATAGTGTTGCAGTCGATGAAACTAGGGCTGAAGCTTTTCAAGGCTGAATGTCCCGTTCTTCTATCTCAGAATTGTCCAATCCACGACAAAAATCCCGGGGCGTGGCCGCGATTAGCACACATAGCATGGTAGCAAAGACTTCGTGACATGTATTAGCTTGTACTGATTTTCTCTGTGGGAATGATTACTTACCCATCGGGTCGCTGCAAAAAGCATTGGACAGGTTCCCAGACGGTGGCGGCATTCGATTGGCCTTCGTTTGTGGGAGTGCTTACGATGCCCGACAATCTGGGTATGTACCATTGGCACTTGAAAGGCTATGTGGATATGTAGCTTACCTTTGCTCGTTCAATCATTGGAGGTCAAAGTGTTGCTTTCCCTGTTCCCCGGATCTGACCTTCGAGACCGGAAGATCGGTTTGTATCCAGGATAATTCCTGTCACGTAGAAGTTCACAAGTCACGAGTACGAACCGAAAGTGTGCAAAATCACCGACATCACGTGGCCCCTCCTTTCCAGACCGCCTACACGCCGATTCTCATACTACTAGACCGACAAACATTCCGAGCATTCCCATCGTCATGTCTGCCTCAACAACGGCCGAGACTTGCACTACACCTTCTGGTAATCACCTGAGACGGGGAAATCGTGGATGGGGACGCAGTGGGCTGCGTACTGATGCAAATAGGGCCGCTGAAGGTAGCGCCGATAAAACTTTGTTTGCGAACACGGCGGGCGAGGCCGTTTCGGAGCGGGCCGCGGAGAAAGACTCTGGGACCAAGACCGCTGCAGGTGCTGCTGTTAACACAGGTTTCGGCGTCGCTGTTCAACAAGGTGAAGATGCCGTGCCGGTCGTGTGCTGGATACGCGCGGTGCCCGTCAGGTATTATTCCTTGTCCGTGTGAACCACAGGACGTGCCACGTGTGTGCGCTGTGCTTGCGAGCGTTGTACAAGAAACTCGAATGTACGTTTTGCAAGGTGAGTACATCTTACTCTCGCTGTGGTGTAATGACGTTACAATCTGTCTTGTGGCAGGAACCCCAATCCACGGTTATTTTCACCACCCCTCTGGATGCCGGCTTTGCGTCCTATATGTCTGGCACGATTCCCTACAAGGATGCCAAAGCTAGCTATCTTTTTCGAGATGCAAGATATGATGGAGGAAACGCTCATTCTCCTCCGATTCAACTACCCCGATTCCGAATGTGATTATACCGCGTCCGGATGGGGCAATCTCAGGTTACATACGCATGCAATACATGGAGGGATGTTTTGGTGAGAATACTACTCTCTTCTGATTTTCATGGCTTGCTGGCAGTGTGCTGATGCCCAAAAAGTGATTTATGTATTCGATCCAAGAAGGTGTTGACCCACGAGGATGCAATGTACACACCCAATATACTCCCGTTACATCTCCCTTCCATGCCTATCGACCAAGCAAACAGCCGCTAGAGGAGCCCATCGAAGGCGGCGTCCACCCACTATGCGAGTTTTGTCGCGAATGTTTCTTTGACGACGGCGAGCTGTTTGTGCACATGCGTGAGAAGCACGAAGAGTGTTTCCTTTGCAAACGAAATGAGACTTGAGATCAGTAGTAAGTGTCGATCGACCGCCGTTGTGTAGCTCGGTCTGACGCCCTGTGTCATTAAAGCTTTCTGGACTATGAGAGTCTTGTTGTTCTTGGTTTCACTTCACTTATGCGTGGCGTCGAACTTGATGCTCGTCGTTGGAGCTTCATTGTTCGCAAGCACATTTCGCCCGTCAAAACCCCGTCTGTCAGGCTCAAAAGTTCATTATTTTTGACTCGGAGCTCGATCTCGAGTCCCATCAGGTCGGAATACACGGGGCTGACATGGGTTCGAAGGACAAGCGGGATGCGTGGCGGGTTCAGGCTGAGTTTGAGTTTGATGACTCAAGTGGAATCTATAGGAGAGGACTGCGCGATCGTGAAGATTGTGAACGTGAACGTGAGCCGCCACCTCTTGCCGTGCAGGTTCAAGGAAGAGTGAGTGAGGGACGGCGGGAGGCATTTGGGGGGCATTTGACGACGGAAAGTGTGCAAATCACCCAACCGCCTGTGCCAAGCGGATGTGCAAGTCCGATCAGGGACGACGCCGATCCCCTTGTCGCCGAGTACGCGTTTCTTCCTCGCGAAGTTTTTGTTACTGAAACTTGGCATTCGGACTCAGACGGCACGCTACCTTCATCACGCGGCTATAAAACGTGGCATCAAATCCGACTAATGCCGTCGCCGCCATGACAGCTGCGATCCGGGGATATGGAGTAAACGAGTCGAGTGCGCGCGATTTAATTTCGACAGTGTGGAACGTGTTGGATCACGATTTAGATGACACTGCGGGTATTATCAACGCCGTTGTTGATCTCTTAAACGAAGAGGAGAAGAAGTGTGATTTGTTGTCTGCCTGGAACGGGTTTAAAATTGAGGTTGGGCTTTCCTAATATTGTGCAAAGTTTGCAGATGATGATGTGCTTGTGTAGTGACAGCAACAGTT
>JBBPKE010000749.1:0-13154 GCA_038089095.1 Tylopilus orsonianus | reverse complement strand
GTAAACATAGTCAAGGGATGGTCCCTCCACGCATTGGAGAAGGATAGGCGCTAGAAGCGCTAAAGGCAAAGCTAAAAGATGCCATCCCCGCCCCTAGGTCAGATAAGGAGCAAAAGCAGAGACGGACCGAAAGAGCCAAGACTGTGCCACCTAGGAGATGCCATGGGAACAAGTAAAAGAGCCGCAAAGATAAAGACATAAAAAAGGCCCCCATGTGCTGGTGCGAATGAATGTCCATTCCCTCGTAGAAAGTGAATGCAAGGTTAAAGAATGTTTGCTATTGGCCAACGGGAGTAGCTATCTCCGAGGCTTGGGGATTCGTCCTCATTGCGAACGGGCGCGTAATCCCGTCTTTCTTCCCTTTTCCCCTGCCCACAAGGACTGGCATCCGTTTGAGTGGGATTTTATCCAACTATTGCCTGTGCTGAGCAACACTGCTTAAAGTGCTCGAAGAAAGTCTAATGAAGGTTAGAGATCAGCGCTAGTCGCAGAAATGGTCGCCTGAAGACACAAAATGCTAAACGAGGCTTTTACTGCCGATCACCAGAAGCAATAAAAAATGAACATAAAGAGAGAAAAAGTCAAAGTTCTAGGTGTTGGTCTAACCCACCGAATGCCGATAATGAACCGACCCCATAATGACCTGAGGGGGTACTGGAAACGAACCGTCAGCGAGAAGGCCAAGTCGTTTATAAAGGCCACCACTATCAAAGACCAAGACGTTCATCCAGAGCAAGGCGCTTATGCCACAAACGATTCGCGATAAAGGTTCAAAGATCGCACACGATAAATGATATCTAGTCAACGATTCGCGATAAAGTCAAGATCGCATACGAGAAAGTTTTAAAGAAGAGAAAGAACACCGAGCTCGGCATACTCATTAAACTGCCAAGGTCTATCTTTTTTAGAGAAAATTTTTTTGGGTCACCTCCAGCCATTCCACATGGTTTACGATCGAGTTCGCGTCTCGGAATCCGCCTGACTTGTCCCAACAAGTCAGCTCGATCGTGAGGGGGTAGTAGGAGAGGAAGTACCAAAGTGTTACGAGGTACGACGAACGGAACGAGGAACGAGAATGAACAAGTGAATGAAGTAACGAGTTCAAAGGAGATTCATTATCAAAAAGAGAAGAATTTCACTCACCTTGTTTTCCCTTAACGGGCCTTCAAAGTATCAACGATACCAAGGATCTTTTCCACCTGGAAAGCAGAAAAGCAGATGCGCAGATGCGGTACTGCAACAAAAAGATCAAGAAAACATAAAGGAGGGCATAGGATAAGTCCCTTACTAAAAAGATGTTATAAAGCAAAGGTAGTCGTGGAGTTCTCAAGAAAGGAGGACCTCGCCCAACAAACGGCGATGACGACGATGAAAGTTGTTAAAAAAAGAAGTTCTACCAAAGGGAGTAAAGATTCGATCCCTCACACCATCTGCGGTCGCTATCCGCACACGAGAAAGTATAGAGCCATTGTAGGTCATCTGGAATCTGACCTTAAAGGAGGGCATAGTGTAGCAAACGCTGCATTAACCTAGCATCCCGATATGGGCATAGCTAACCCCACGTGGACTTAGCCGTGGGAAAGGACAAGGTTAGCTAAGGGTTATCGCTGACTAAGCGATATGACCGGAATAGGAAGGGGCCTGGACTGGGCCGTGGCACGAAGCCGCAATGGACTCATGGTATACACGAGGCCGATCCTCGTATCTTGACTAAAGAGTATTGACTAAAGATACGTTACGATAGGACGGACCTTACTATAGATGGTAAAGTAGCTCTCAGGCACAGCATGGTCTGTGCGCATTGTCATGTAGTATATAAGGACTACCAATGCCTCGGCTAGAACCCCAGTTCTAGCTTATTGAGGGTTATAGCTCAATACTCCATACGGAGCTCTAGTGGCAGCCCGGGATAAGTCCTCTGTACGATGAGGCAATAGGGTTGAGGCTCATGTTGTCGCACAGCCTGGCGGCTTGTCCGCTTCATTTTGTAGACCTATCAGAGGATATTTACTTGTTAGTTTTTAACAAACCCAACCTGAGCCAAGTGTAGGAGTGGGGCTCTGAAGTTTACACAAAAGTCCAGCATGAGAGTAAATTAGGCTGGCATGTTAACACAGTCAGGTGGATGGGCATGAATAACCAATCAAATAATGCTTACCAGGTATATTGGCCATCAAAACACATCATAACCATTGAATGCAACATTTTTTGATATGGCACACAGTGCAATATCAAGGGGGAGGAAGAGGTGTTTTATCAGAGCAATGTTACACAAGTGTACACACACCCTAAACCCCACATCACTCAAGTATCACAGCCACCACCAGTTCCAACCAGTGTAGCCCAGCATGTCCCCAATCAAGCACCACCACCCATTCACCCTCCTGCTATCTCAAACTGCCCAAAATGAGTCTGCCAGTCTAGCCAGTGTGTCCTCAATATTATCAATGGAAAAGCTGCTGACCTCCAGCCACCTCAAGGTGTCCAACTCCCTAATCCCATCACTGATGAGCCTGAACCAGATAGCAGCCCTGCTATGCTTGAGGGAAAGGGAATGGCCAAACAGATACTCACTGCAAATGACTATGACAATGACATTGAGCTTGTGCTTATGCTAAATGAGGTCACTGCTGATGCTGAAGCCCTCGAACCCACCTCACTTGCTGAAGCAAAGTGCTGTCCAGATTGGCCACAATGGAAACAAGGTATCAGAGAAGAGCTTGCCATGCTCCACAAGGCTGGTACTTGGGAACTCGTTGACCCCCCACTGGCACCAACATTGTTGGATCAAAGTGGGTATTCTGTGCCAAAAAGGACACTGCTGGGAATGTCATATGTTTCAAAGCTCATCTTGTTGCTCAAGGCTTCTTGCAGGTACCCAGTGTTGACTACTTCAACACATATTCTCCCATTGCCAAACTCACTTCCATCTGCACCATTCTTGCTCTTGCTGCATGTCTCAACCTTGAACTCCATCAAATAGACATCAAAGGCACATACCTAAATGGTGAACTCAAGAGTGATGAATGCATTTACATGCGCCAGGTCCCTGGCTTCATTGATCCAGCTCACCTATGTTGTGTTTGTCAGCTGTGCAAAATGCTTTATGGACTCAAGCAGAGTGGCTGTCACTGGTATCAGAAGCTAGTTGAAATTCTAGTCAAGGCCATCAGATTCAAGTAGTGTGAAGTTGACCAGGCTGTGTTTGTCAGATGCACTGGCCAGTCTCTCACAATCATCATTGTACACATTGATAACTGCACTATAGCTGCTTTAATGATCACACTCATCAATGAATTCAAGGCCCAGATTTGCAAGCACATAGAGATCATGGACCTTGGTGAGCTCCATTGGCTCTTAGGCATTGAAGTGATGCATAACCATGATGATCACACCATTATGCTCTCCCAGTGCTTGTACCTTGAGTCAATTACCCATTATTTTGGATTTGATGAGCTAAAGCCCATCTCCACTCTGATAGAGCCACAAGTCAAATTAACCAGCACTCAATTCCCATTGACTGGCACTGAATATGCTACTATGCAGCACATCCTCTATTGCGAAGCAGTAGGATCACTAATGTACATGGCACTCAGCACCCATCCAGATATTTCATATGCTGTCTCCACTGTCTCATGTTTCTGCAGTAACCCAGGCATACCCCACTGGGATGCTGTTCAATGCATTTACAGATATCTAATTGGCACCAGAGACCTATGCTTGTCATATGGCAGCATGATGAAAACTCTGGAAGGTTACACTGACACTGATGGAAGCATGGCAGAGGACTGAAAGGCTATATCAGGACATGTGTTCCTGATTGACAGAGGGGCCATTTCTTGGGCATCAAAGAAACAAGAGATTGTCTCACTCTTAATGACTGAGAGTGAATACATTGCTATAACTCATGCAACCAAAGAAGCCCTATGGCTTTGTTTACTAATAAAGGAAGTTTTTTCCTCAGATAATGACCCAATCATCCTTTTTTCTGACAACCAATCTGCAATTGCCCTTGCCAAAGACCATCAGTATCATGTATGGATGAAACACATAGATGTTCATTTCCATTTCATTTGTTGGGTTATCAATGATGGCAAAATTTGACTCATTTTCTGTCCTACTAGTGATATGGTGGCCAATGTGCTTACAAAGGCACTCCCTTTGCCAAAGGTCAAACACTTTGCCACAGAACTCAGACTGCACATGGCTTGAGGGGGAGTGTTGGAATAACAAGCATGTGTGCAGCCATAACCACTGCTGGCACAAGCACCAGTCAATGTATGTGCAGGGCAATTCTTGTCCTATTTCTTACCCTTCTACATTCTTGCCAGCCCTTTGACACACTCATTCACCCTTCACTACATATCCAGCCCTTTGTGCCACAGTCTCTATGATACTTATTGATCTCCTCACATACACACTTTATTCACCCTTGCTATGCCCTTTATCCCTTAGGGCCATATGTTCCCTTTTTATCACAATATATTTTGTACTGTATAAAAGGACATGGCTGCCATGGCTGTTACCTCAGTTCATTGCCTGACACACATGACTGAGGTGAGCCAATACCTGTTAGACTCATTATCTACTCTGACTTACATGTGTGTAGTCTCTCTGCTAGGTAATTTATCTTAGTTTGTTGCCTGATGCACATGACTGAGTCTCTCCACTAGTCATACCCCAACCCTCTGTGTATATTTCCTATAGAAGGATGGGTTGAGCAAGGAAGGTTTTCTTTAGAGTAGAGAATACCATCTCTTGGGTGTCAGTTCAGGCTTAAGGGTAGTTCTTTTGAGTAAGATCAAGAAGGGAATGAACTAGAGTTGAATAGTTCAGGATGAACTTTCAGTAGAAGTTGGCAAAGCCTAGAAAAGAGCAAACTTCACAAATCAAGGTAGGGGTTGGCCAGGAGGAGATTTCTTTGAGTTTCACTGGGTCCATAGTGAGTTCTCCTGGTTGTACAATCATTCCTAGATATTCTACTTTCAGAGTGGTGAAGTTGCATTTTTCTAGTTGTAGGTGGAGATCTAGCTCTCTCATTTGTTGAAGTACACAGCAGGTGTGTTCTCTGTGGGTTTCCTCATCAGGGGAGAAGATCAGGAGGTTGTCCATGTAGATGATGAGCCATTCTTCAGTGATAAGGTCATGGAAGGATTCATTCATGAATTATTGGAAAGTGGTGGGTAAGTTCATAAGTTCAAAGAACATCACTGTGGGTTCAAAGTGTAGTGGACAAGCTGCTAGGCACTGGCATGCTACATAACAGTACCACCCTCAATGCCTTGGCTATGACCAAGGACTTGTACTCAGGCCATCAGAGCTAATGAGGATCCACTAAGGGACTTCCCCTAGTATTGAGAACTAACTCCCAATAGACTAGAACTGAGGTGTTCTAGCAGGGCATTGGCAGACTATATACTGACTATCCCCTGTGCACAGACCACTAGGGTACCAGACAGTGCCTACTAACTATGATAACATGCTAGCTAGATGTGCTACTAGGAATACTATATAGAGAAGGTCTGATGCGATGGGATTATATCTTTTATGAGAGCCTGCTGACTACAGATGCAAGGGCATCAGCCTCATGAAGTCCACATGTATGTGTCTAAAGTGGTGACATACTTGTCTAGACCATCTAGGTCTCAGAGCTGCTAAGCCCATGCTGGGGCATAGTACTGACTAAATGCTAACCCTTAGCTAAGTCTCTTGATGTTGCTAACCACTTAGCTATCTCCTATTGTGTACCCATAACCTAGGGTTACTGCTAGGTTAGCCATAAAACATTCACTTCATTATACCCTTCCTATGATCAAAGTCCCTGTGATCAAGGTATAAGCTCATTTGAGGTCTAAGCTGACCATCTTGTGGTGTTTCTCATATGTGATAAGGCTACTGTGAAGCTGTGTGGAGCTGATCTTGGTGCTTTGGCCAAACTTCTTATTCTTTATCTTGATGTTTTTGGTGCAATGTTGACTACTCTTTCTTTATCAACAGCTCTTCTGCACTTGCTTTTCTACTGTCTTCTCAGTAAGCTTGAAAGTACTTTGAGGGCCTTGTGGCGAAATGCTTGCTACTAGGCACAAGAGCTTCAGTTGAAAATTCATTGTTTTCAACCTCTCTTCAAACTCCTATAATAGTTGTTCATGTCATCATGATTAATGACATTCACTCAGTGGCTCTTTGCTTATCATTCCTCTTTTCCTTTCTCACTACTCCCCCAAGAATCGACCAAACACTAGAGTGCTTGGGTGGCATCTCGACATGAATTGATTCTTTCTTGCTAGGTAAGGAGAAGCCTAAGAAGAGAAAAAAAATTTCTGCTCCAGGTGCAATGGAAATTGTGTTCCACACATGCTCTAGGTTCACTGTTGGGTCACCAATTGCTGGAGGTGTCTTATCCCCTTTTTACATGTGTGATCTTGTCTTTATTGCAAATCATTGTCACCTAATCTGGGCATCTTAGTAGATAACCATCTTGGTCATTGATAGTATTGACATCAGTACTTTTTCAATCTTGGCTTGGGTTTCTCGCTGACAGTTTGGCTATCTAGAGCTTCTTGGGCTTGTTGCTTGCATTATATGGAAGGCTAAGGATGCTCCCTGTCTTTAGTGAACCAGTCTTCTGATTCTTTTCTACTGTTTTTGATAATCCTCTGAAGAAAATGGTCTCTAGCATATTAGGCCTTGACTCAAAGGATCTTTCATGACTCTGGTATGGCAAGGAAATCCTTCTTGTCATCTAGCGCTTTAACTATAATCACAGCAACCTTCATTGTCTTTCTTTAAGCACTTTAAGCAGTGATGCTCAACACAGGCAATCAAAGTGATTTGATCCCATCAAGCGGTGGGTCCACATAAGATCGAAAGTGACCTGGCATATCAATTGGAGAAGGAGAAAAGAGGGGTCCAGGTCATCTCTGGTCAGGGGAATCTCATTGTTTAGACTTGCAAGAGATTATAAGTACAGCTTCAACTACTGTGGCACTGGCAAACTGTGTTTCCGATTCAGAAAGCCATACTGGGACTTAGATCCAGATATTCTCTCATAAAGCTACTGCTTCTAGAGAATATCGCCAGGGAACTCCCCTATTGATCTAATCATGGACATCCTCTGCTCTAGGGGTGGTAAATGGGGATTTGTGTCTCTTATCTTGAGCTGCCATTTACTCAATATGTTTACCAATGATCTCTTGTCAAGATCTCTAGGATGCTCTTTCTATGCACTCGCTGGTGCAGCCTGTCCTATTCTCTTGTTGCAACCTTTTGATAATGCAGAGGGCTATCTGCAGGGCTAGTTTAACATCATTGCAGACCTCCTACTGAAACTAAAAAGGTCTGTGCACATTGCACCTCACTAGGTCTTGTCTCTTTGTCACCAAGAGCTCTTCAGAAGTGTACCCCTTATGCACATCCCCTTTCAGGTAGCAGGGCAGAGACTCCATACTCTCAGCAACTCCCCCTAAGATCATCCTATGCTGGAACTCTTGCTGCAGGGTAGCAGCAATAACACAGAGATGTAGCAGGGACCACTGGGACTGGCAGTGGTGGGAGTAAGAAGTTCTAGTCTAATGTAGTGAACAAGCTGCTAGGCACTGGCATGCTACATGACAGCACCACCCTTGATACCTTGGCTACAACCAAGGACTTGTATTCAGGCCACCAGAGCTAATGAGGATCCACTAAGGGACTCCCCCTAGTATTGAAAACTGACTCCCAATAGACTAGAACTGAGGTATTCTAGTGGAACATTGGCAGACTATATACTGACTACCCTCTATGCACAGACCACTAGGGTACTGGGCAGTGCCTACTAACTATGATAATGTGCTAGCTAGATGTGCTACTAGGAATACTATATAGAGAAGGTCTGATGTGATGGGATTGTATCTTTTATGAGAGCCTGCTGACTACAGGTGTGAGGGCATTGGCCTTGTGAAGTCCATATGTATATATCTAGAGTGGTGATGTACTTGTCTAGACCATTTAGGTCTCAGGGCTGTTAAGCCCATACTGGGGCATAGCACTGACTAAGTGCTAACCCTTAGCTAAGTCTCTTGAGGTTGCTAACCACTTAGCTATCTTCTATTGCATACCCATAACCTAGAGTTACTGCTAGGTTAGCCATAAAGCATTCACTTCACAAAGAGGCCTTTATGGGTGATAAATGCCACTTTCCATTGATGACCATCTTTTATTTGAACATTATTGTAGCCCCATCTAATGTCAAACTTAGTGAACACCTTTGCTTTATGAAGCTTGTCAATTAGATCTGATACAAAGGGAAGTGGGTAAGCATTGCAGATAGTGTGTTCATTAAGGTACTGGTAGTCTTGGCAGGGGCAGAGCTTCCCATCCTTCTTATTGATGAAAAAGAAGGGCAAAGCTTGAAGGGAATTAGACAGTCAGATCTTTCTGTTCTTTAGGTTTTTATCAAGGAAGTCTTCAGTGGCTTTGCATTCCTTAGCACTAAATGGGTAAATCTTGCCAATCTTGGGTTTAAAGGTATCATCAAGGTTAATCTTGTGGTCATAAGATCAGATTAGAGGAACATGGTTAGTAGATTCCTTGGAGAAGATATCTTCAAAATCTTTGTATTCTTCAGGGAGAGTGGTCTTAGGTTTCAGAGAAGTGGACTCAATGGCTAGTTGAGTAGCAGTGGTTAATTTCCCAATAGTGGAATGGCAAGGAATATAGTGACATCTGGCACATATAAGTCAGGATAGTATTCAGGTGTGTTGATTAGTGGTGAAGTCATTAGTGTTGAAAATGCCTACTTTGTATGCTAGTTTGTACTTAGTCAGTGGTACTTTTTCAGGAATAGAGGATTCCCTACTTTCACCTCTTTTAATTTCTTTGGTGACCCAATCGGGGTAGGGTTCAAAGAGATCATTGGGGTAGGGATCAACTTCTTCTTTGGTTTCTCCAAGATTGAGATCTAAAAACTCAGGGTTGTTTAAGATCTCATCTAGTTCTACTTTATTCTGGATCAGAGTTAATTCCTCTATAGTCCTTCTGTAGGCTAAAGCCTCTCTAAACTCAGGGAATGAGAACCAGTCATCATTTGGATTGTAGTTCTCGCTTGTTTCGGTGAGATAGGCCAGATAATCTGCCCACAATGGATGAAGAGAGTACTTGTCTGTGTATGTGAGAGCAAGACCTTGAGTATATTGTAACATTCCAAAAAGTGTAATGGACTAGCTGTCAGGCTGGGCATTGCATCACCAGCCACTCCCTGTGCCTCACTAGAGGACTTACGATGGAGCCATCCCTGTGCGCAGTACTAGGTCTCTAGGTGGAAACCCAATATGCTAGACTGGGGAGTCTAGTGGGTGATAGCACGACTACTTATACTACAGGAGTGTGCGCACAGACCATGCAGTGCCACCCTATACTAGGAAACTACCTGTAAGATGTACTACCATGAGACCAACTGTAATGGCTCGTTGAATAACCTCTCTGACATAAGGCCCCGCGACTACTCTGCGAGCCTGGCCATTGCCGAGGTGGTAGCAACTGCTACAAAAAGTAATTGTAAACTATATCAGGAGATCTGCATTCCCTCCTGACCACTCTTGGCCAATAGCCTTTCAAGCAGCAACTACTATAATGAACAGATTGGTGTCATGAGCACCAGATCCATAGATCAAAGAAAGTGAACTATCATAATGGGGTTGACTTTAATTTATCACTGCACGAGGTGACCCCAGCAGGCCCTAAGGGTAGTCTGCTCTTTAAGTCCTTATTGGGACCATTTTACTTAAAAAGGATGTAAAAAAAGGTATGTAATCACAAGAGATCCCCTTAAGCCTGGGATCCAGCTTTGTTTCTCTTAATGCTGGAATCCACATGTAAAGATGAGTTAGAGAATAAGTGGAGTTTGGTGTGGTGGAGTAGGTAGGAAGTTCAGTCTTAATGAAGCTGTCAGTCCTCACTATACAGTGAAGAACCTAGGCCACCACCAAGTCTGACTTTAAGAGTTAAGAATGTAGGCTGGAATGCCACAAAGACTGAACTAGAGTCTTTGAGCATTGCATTGACAGCTTATATATGTACAGTCCCTGCACACAGACCAGCTTAGGGCTGGTGTGCAAAACTACACTACTACTATCTATGGATATATATAAGAGAATGTTCCAGAATATTCTAAGATGGTAATTAAATATATGCATTCTATATATGTTTGTCTGGACTAGCCTAGACCTATGATGTCATGCAGTGCAAGCACAGCCACCGCACATGCTCCTTTATATAAGAGGCACAGCCTCATCTTGTGACTATATGATCATGTGATTGGTCACATGACTGGAAAAAGTACCACCGACTAAGGACAAACTGTAACAGACTAGCCATCAGGCTGGGCATTGCATTACCAGCCACTCCCTATGCCTTGCTACAGGACTTACAATGGAGCCATCCCTGTGCACAGTACTAGGTATAAACCCAATATGCTAGACTGGAGAGTCTAGCAGGGTGATAGCATGGTTTATATACTACAGGCATGTGTGTATGGACCACTAGGCAGTGCCACCCTATTCAGGAAATACCTGTCTACATGTACTACCATGAGGCCGATACTAGCGGCCACTCAGGTCATCTCTCTGACATAAGGCCTCACGACTGTTGAAAATGCTGTATTTTTACCTTTACAACAGTGTTACTTTTTCATATCACATGACTTATGGCTGTGCTCATCATGTGACTCATCATGTGACTTGAGGCTGTGCCTCCTTAGTCAGCAAAGGCTGTGTCATGGCTGTGCTATGACATCATAATGACATCATGATCTAGACTGGTCTAATCTTACACATGTATTTAATTACTGTTATAAAACCTTCTGGAATGTTCTATTACTATAGACTTATATAGATATAGGGTAGATTCCCACACCAGCCCTAAGCTGGTCTGTGCACTGGTTTGTACAGTATATAAGCTGTCAATGCAACACCCAAAGACTCCAGTTTAGTCTTTGTGGCATTCCAGCTACACTTCTCAACTCCTATAGTTAGTTCTTAAGTGTGGGCCTAGGCTAGCACTGTATAGTGCAGCTGTCGGCTTCATTAAGACTAAACTTACCACCATCCTACTCTCACACACTTTACTCTTACTTGCTATCACATGCAGATCCCAGTGTTAAGGGAATCATAGCTAGATCCCAGGCTTAAGGGGACCTACCACTACTCTTACCTACTCGCCACTTGGCACCTTTTAAGTAAAACATCCCCAATAAGGGATTAAAGAGGAGTTTACCCTTAGGGCCTCCTGTGGTTACCTTGTGTGGTGATAATTGTTTAATGACGGCCACACTACTATAGTTCACTTTTGTTGATCTTCGGATCTGGTGCTCGTGTCACCAATTTTTCCACATTAGTAGTTGCTGCTTGGATCAGCTATTGGCCAAGAGCAGTCGAGAGGGAATGCAGATCTCTCGATATAAATAGTTTTTTATCTTTACATACAGATGATTCCCCTCTACCACCTTGAAGAGGCTCTTTCAAGAGCTCTAGCGCGAATGGGCAATTCTTTTGAAGAAGTTGCCACATATTGGGATTGGGTATGAAGAACATCCTCTCTACTTCTGGATCTTGCAATAGATCCATACTACAACAAGCTTGAGTTTCACCAACTTGCTCTTCAATATTCAGAAGAATTCGAAGATGAAGTTCTTGATACAGGGGACTTTGAAGAAGATGTAGAGGAATTAACTCCATCTATAAAGAAAGAAGAAACCCCAGTTCTTCTACCACCATCACCACCACCTTCATCTTTTTACATACTCCTCCCTCAACTTAAAGATGTCCAAGGTAGATATGGGACCAATTGCTCCAACTCACAAAGAGTTCGAGCAAATGAGAAGGGTATTTGCAGACCTAAAGCAGATGCTAGAAAGAAACCAAACCAATGCACAGGATGCAAGGGAAAGGGTGGAGGAGTTAGAAAGGGCAGGAGCAGGATCAGCCGCACAAGGAGTGGCAAGCGCTATGCCTAGATATCAGAAAAAAATAGAACCTGTACCCAATCCCAGGAAATACAGTGGAAAAAGTTTAATGTTCAAGAATTGGTAAACCCACATGAGGGTCTATTTGAATCAAAATCTTGAAGGTTTTCCAACCTTACAAGACAAGGGATATAGTATCCTAATGAGAATTGGGGATGCTGAGAAACCAGAGACATATGGAGTGCTCACCTGGGCGCAAATAAAGATGAAAGAATATGGAACACTGGACACCAATGGCAGAACACACTGGCTCATGATAGACATGTGGGAAGTCAAACTAAGAGCCCACTTCATTACAGGCAATCAAAAAGACATTGTTTGGAGAAAAATGCAACAATGTCAACAAGGACCAAGAGAGTTCATACATGCTTTCTTGACAAGATTCGGGGGTGTTTATAACCCCATGTTAATACCAGAAGAGATGGCCACAAGGTATCTCAAAGAGAACATTGCTGAAGATATAAGAATACAACTGTTCTTAACAGGCAAAAGATCCCAAAACTATAACACATTAAGGGACAATATCATCATTATTGGTCAAGCCCTGGAAGCCTTCAAGATGACAAAGGCCAAGAAAAGAGAAGGAGGTGCATTCTCTAATAACGCCTACAAAGGAAAAAGAGACCCCAATGCAATGAACATAGACGCTGTTGACACAAGGCGAGAACGTCCACAAGGGTGCTTTAATTGCAGGACTAAGGGTCACATGATCAAGGACTGCAAAAAACCCTCTACACAATGCTTGGAGTGTAAATTCTGACAAGGAGGTCACCATTTCAATTGCTCAAAGTACTGAAAGAAGTCCATATGAGCAATGAATTTGGATAATGTAGAGGAAGATACACCAGTGGCTGGACTGTCTTGAATGCCGGAGAGAGCTGCAGTCGCTTGGGATGACCAACAACAGTTGGACGTTGCCACTCTGGTCAGAGGGTTAAACCCTGAACAGGCAATTGCAGCACTATGAGATGTGATGGCCCTGGAGAAAAAGGGAAAAGGGAAAGCCAACTGAGGAATCCGGAACCTCAGAAGGCACAAGGTAATTATTTTCAGAATCATTTCAATGCCCTAAAGGGGCTTGACAGGGACTATAGCGATGCCTATAGTGAGTTAAATATTAAAAATGTAGAAAACGACAAAAAAAGAATTTCATGTA
>JBBPKE010000744.1:0-13206 GCA_038089095.1 Tylopilus orsonianus | reverse complement strand
GAAGCACAAGGCCAACAAGGTCGAGCTGTTCAGCCGTCCGTCGCAAACGCTGTAATAGGGTATCATCAGGGAGGGCTGCTTCATCTATTGCATCTTGGGAATCATCTAAAATGAGTCCGAGTTTCTTCGACTTATACTCGGCCCACAAAAGTGTAACTATCAGCGGGGAAAGCGACACTGGAAGTAGTATGGCAAACATTCCATCTGAAACGAAAGTGAACACTCCGTTGATGTGAACAATGAATAAACCTACAGCCCCATCTCCAACCTACATGTTCAATGACAGCGGCTGAAATGTTAGGGCCAATGAAGGCATTGACCAAATAGGGAGCAGAAATGAGAGACGACATAAGTCCTCGCCACTTCAGGGTTGTTATGTCGGCGACAATGACTTGGAGCAGAATCTGTAATCCGCTACCGATGCAAATTAGTTTCAAAGCACAAACGCAAGCCGATAACGTACGTAAAACCGCTGGAGAGTCCGAGTTCAACGTCGTGAGTTAGATCATTAAAGAGATAATGTACATTGCATGAAGAATGACACCGCTCGCCATTATGCTCACGCTTGGTGCGAAAGCGACAACGGTATATCCTGTATGGGTCCTCGATCTTTGCTCATTGGCGACATTTTTGAGTACCCACCCAGAACATAAAAGAATACTGAGTGATGACATCAAGAGCAATCGTGAAATTTCAATACCATATACTTACAGACGACAACACATGCCCTACCCCGTGAAGAGACATCGGCAACCTTCGCTATTACTGGCCCGCCTACAGCAACTATACTCCCATAGCGTTGTTCTTCAGAAAAACTTGACTGTTTATCACAAAACCCACCGATGAGCCCATCGATGACTGATAGCGAACTCAATAGGCTGTGCTCTCCGAAACTCGAAGTCGCGAATGTTAGATATGCACTAGTGGTCGACGCATCAAGGGAGTAAATGTACGATCCGAGAGCAAGGCTAGATGGCATCAAGGCAAGTCAGACAAACACACATCACATAGCCAAAAGAGACCAAGAGGTGGAAGCGAGGCTTCGCGATGGACATACCCCATGAAAAGACACCAACGAGAGCGACGGTCATAGACGCGAAGAACGGCCTGAATCTTTTTGACCCTGACGTGGGCACCCTGTTCTTCGCCCACTGAAGCACTTAGCTCCCCAACGGCCGTATCGCCAGTGCGATAGCCGTGTCGGGTCGGGTAGTCACAGCTTTCCTCTATTTATGTTGAGTTATCAGTGGATGTCGGAGGCGTACATGTATTCCATACCTGGGGGAGCTGTTGGAATGGGTTTGTACCCTACTGGCATTTGTCAAGCAGGGATGAAATTTTCGCGGACAGAGCTGAAACGCTGCCTGTGCTAACTTGAGAGTCTGGCTACATTAATTGGCCGCAGCTTTGTCACTAGATGGCAGCCGAACTAGAAGGTCTTGCCCAGGGATTCCACCGAGTCGGGTTCATGCATTCATCGAGACTCTGATTCCCAAAGTCTCGACACGTACGACTGCTCGTGAACATTCAAGGAACGATACCAGCCAGCTTGCCACATCATCGAATGACCCGTGTATTGATTGCTAGTGGTATCGCCGTCCAGAGTGCCCCGGAAGAGATGTTCATTTACGTTGTCGCATATTTGAACTCCGGGTCACGTAAGTTACACGCACCGGAATATACTTCCACCGTCGCATCGAAAATGAAATTACAAACAAGAGTCTATGCACATAAGACCACATCATCATCTTAACGTGGTCCAGGTACTCCAAAAAAAACTAGTAATGTTCCGGGGTATGATACCTTCAACATCGCAACTCATGCTTCGTCGACAGCGTCATCATCTTTCCGTCCTGTTGAATCCCGACCGGTGAGATCCTCAGAATCCACTGCGTTCTGCTTGTCCCCGAGGCGCCAGTTCGGCATGCCGAGCGCGCAAAGGATGGGTACGACGCTACACCCAATGGCACACAAGATCATTACCTTCATGGTGTCATCATATGCTAGTTTGAATTGTCATACCACTTAACGAGTGCGACCTGGAAGAAAATCACACCCACCTAGAATTACACCCTCCCGCACCGGGCTACCCGGTGGATAGCTCATAACGGAGGTAATGCTGCCGTACAATTGTGCACGCTCCTCGTCCGTCAGCGATGGCAGGTACTTTTCTAGGTTTCCCGGCATCGTGTTCGACCAGATGGCACCCGCTGTCGACGGCCATCAGAGTGAAACGCAATCCGTATATGACCCACCCACCGCAAGCATTACCCACTCCACCGCCAATTTCAGTGAACAACAAAACGAGCGCAGTGATGATTGCCACGTCAGCGTGAGGCACCGCGGCCTGAGCACCGACCTGCGCAGTGACTGCCGCAAGACCGCCACCAAACCCTTGCAAGATTTGCGTAAACACGATTTCTACATCTGATCCGTTGGCACCCCGGGAATGGATCATCAAGGCAACCCCCCTATATATTAATATCAGTATCACATAGTTGGAAAGGTATCACGGTGAACGGACACGAGGCGCATGACCAGACCAAATACCAAGACGTACTATAAGCACGTGAAAAGTGAGTGCTACACAGAAGACAGTTGGATTAAACGCACTTTGTACCGACGCATGAGGCGCAGGCAGACTCCGGCAAGAATACCAAAAAGAGTCAGAGCTACAGTTTGCGTTTGCATGAAGTACGTTGCGTTGATAAGTGACCTATTATTTGATCGAGTCATAGTAAAAACAAGATAAATGAAACACTCGCCATGGTTTAACGATCAACACGAAAGAAAACAGGTATGCGAATGTGAGGTAAAAGGATATCTGGAGTAGCTGTGAGCCTTGGAAGAATCGCGATCGGAATCGACTTACAAAGTCAAAGAAACCAATCATTGCCGCAAATATCACGCTCCTGTTTTTCAGAAAGCGCGGAGCAATGACTGGCCGTGTCGCGACACGGAAATCCCAATAAACGAATACGAAAAGTAATACAACCCCGATGACAAGCATCGAAATCATTGAACCTGAGCCGCTTTAGTTCAATGATGCCTATTAAGAAGGCTGGACTTACCATTCTTCCATTGACCTTTCGCAGTCTGACTCAGGGTAAGCGGTAGAAGAATCAGCGACACCGCTGTACCGAGAAGTACGAGACCAACAAGGTCAAGCTTTGCAGCCGCCCGTCGTAAACGTTGCAATGGAACATCATAAAGGGGGGCTGCGTCGTCTCTTACATTCTGGGAATCATTTGAAACGAGTCCGAGTTTCTTCGCCTTATACTCGGCCCACAACAGCGTGATTATCAGCGGGAAAAGCGACACTGGAAGTAGTATGGCAAACATTCCATCTGAAACGAAAGTGAACACTCCGTTGATGTAAATGATAAATGAACCTACAGCCCCATCTCCAGCCTACATGTTCAATCACAGCGGTTGAAATGTTAGAGCCAATGAATGCATTTACCAGAAAGGGAGCAGAAACGAGAGACGACACAAGTCCTCGCCACTTTAGGGTTGTTATGTCGGCGACAATGATTTGAAGGAGAATTTGTAACCCGCTACCAATAGGGGTCAGTCACCGAATGAAAAGTGAATCTATCGCGCACGTATAGCCACTACAGAAGCAGAAGATTAGCATCACATTGTGGGATCATAGAAAGGAAATAATATACATTGCATAGAGAATGATACCACCCGCAATTGTGCCTACGTTTGGCGCGGAAGCGATCACAATATATCCTGCACACAAGACTCCGATTTTTATTCATTGTCAATTGATTAAACACCCACCAAGGACGTAGAAGAGCACTAAACGACAACATTAGAAGAAGTTTTGGAGAACTCTAATGATGGTACTCACGGACGGCGACATATGCCCGGCCTCGTGAAGAGACATCAGCCACTTTCGCTATAACAGGTTTGCCAATAGCAACTAAAATTGCGTGGCATCATTCGTCGACAACACATAACATGGTACTGAACTCACGGATCAGTGATTGTGCAACAGATACGGAGCTCAAGAGACTGTGCTCTCCGAAGCTGGAGGTCGCGAAAGCGAGGTATGAACTGGTGGTCGATCCGTCGAGGGAGTAAATATACGACGCAAGGCCGAGACTAAATGGCGTGAACATTCATGTGAACAGGTGAGAGCGCGAATAACTTAGATTCCAGTGGTCCACAACAGCGAAGGGACGGCGTACCCTATGAAGAGAGACCAGCGAGAGTAAGGGCCATAGATGCGTAGGGCGGCCTGAACCTTTTTGACACCGACATGGGCATCCTGTTCTCGGATCTCCGGAATGCTCAGGTGCGCCGTGCCAGTGGGGTCCTCGGTATAATCACCGTCGCGGGGCGAGCGATCATGGGTTTCCACGGCGCTTCTGGAGGTCACCATCAGTGAATGGTGGACGCACGTACACACACTATTTTATACCTGGGAGTATCTGGATCCGAGGGAATGGGTCTGTATCCCGTCGGCATCTGCCAAACACGGTAGGACAGTCTGAAGGCGTGAGTGGCTGAGACGTTGATCATGAGGCTTCAAAGCCGGAAGTCACGGGTTTCATTTAAGAAGTGGTTACATCTTGAAACTGTGCCTCTAAGAGGCTTGAAATCGAGTGAAAGGGACACCAAAGCCAATGATATTGGCTCTGTCGAGACTAGGCGGCGGCCACCCACTTGACAGCTTGTCTATCAGTCGTTATCTGATAACGCTCTTGTCGGCCCCATCTCCACAGCTCGGCCGAAAGGAGATAACTGGTTGCTTCACATTGCAGCCAAAACGATCAATGTACAAAAGTTAATATCGCGTGTATTAAACTAAATCGACACAAGATTACAACGTCCCAGAGGATTTTGGAACGAGTGAACAGCCAGCAAGACCAGTCATTGACGGATCTACCAATTGCCAATGATGGGTCCATTGAGCATGATACCGTGGTATTTGGGAGCGAATCCGGTGAGATATCTGCCTCATTGCGATCATCTGGGATCATGGCGTCTGTGGCTATGAAGCTGCCTCCTCGTCACTCCAGGCAGGATCTTCTTCGTCCGAAGGTAGACCGCAGTTGCCATTCCCGAACATGGACACTTCAGCAATGATGTGTCGCCTGAAAAAGCGTAAATCAGTGCATCCGACGCTCGACCGTTACGTGACTCACTTTGCAAGGAGTTCTTCGACTCCGGCTCTCCCTGCTTCCCAGTCTACCCGTACCCAGTTGTGTACGAGCTCGCCGTTACGATATACCAACAGCGTGGGCAGCATATCTGTATCCACCTCCTCTTCTTCCTCCTCTTCATCGTAATACGGTGCCATTTCTCCTTCATCGTCCAAGTAGGGGTCCTCCTCGTCGTCGGTGAATCTACCAGGCATACCTTGCTGTCGTGACGCGTGTCGCTTCGAGGACGGCCCCTTCGAGGCAAACCCGAGGGCAGCAGCACGAGCCCTAAGAAATTTAGTCTGAGGATACAAGCGCGCAAGTCTGGATAATGTATCGTCCAACGTGTAACACCTGTCCAGTGACTTTCATGAACTCGGTTCAGTCTCCTAAGACACACCAGCACAGATAAATCCTCACCGGTTCATAAAGATGAATGACCACCCAGACGCCATGTTCCTCGCGCTCTACCGCAGCCACGAACCCCGCCCTACCGACTTCCCTCAAATGCCCGAACGGACCTTCCTTGGGACGTCCCAGGACATCCCTACGAATGCGCCGCCCAAGATCGTTCTCGAGCTCGCCCTCTTTCCAACCCACGAGTGCCTGCTTCTCTTGTTCCTCCTCTAAAAATGTCTTCCCTCCCAGATTTCCTAGCTCCATACGCTTCCTCAGTGCCTCAATCTCTTTTTCCCTCCTTGCGGCCTGGATTGACTGTGCTTCGTGTTGGTCTCGGATGACCCCTTTCACACCCGTCCTGCCCGGACCCATCCCTATCGACTCGTACACGGGATTCAGGTCCGCGCTGCGCTCAAACCGTCCTTGTTTTTCATCGCCGAGGTCAGAGGAATCGATGGATTCGAACGAGAGAGAGGGCGAATGAGTGCGTTCAGGTGAAGAGGATCTTGCTTCTGCATTGAACAGCTTGCCCGAAAGGACGAGATGTTCGATGTCCGCGTCCTGTTTGGTTGTTAGTTGAAAAGCGATTCCGTGCAGGGCTTCTGGAGGAACATACCATGTCGTTGCACCCTCGCAAACGTGAGTGATCTTGGCAGGTTCACCACTGCTTATCAAAGCGAAGATCACCACGGCGCGCTTACAACTCAAATGAAAACCCGGAGAATGGAAACTGTTAGTTCGAGCCTGGGGGGTATTGTGGTATTTAGTTAGGTATCATATTGTATCCAACTTCAATCCAGACGTCGTCAGATGTACATAGAGAATGCTACCTAATAAGCCCTCATTCGAATTAGAAATTCAATCTGAGAGACGCAGAAAGGCACAAATGTGTACACCCGAGAGGCATCGTGCTCAGTGCTGTAGCATTGAAATGTCCAGCCCCATCTACATGGAGAAACGTTTCCCTCTGAATGAAATTCAAATGAGGGAGAAATATGTCGAAGGTAAATGATCCAAGTGTTGAAAGTCAGTCGCAACATGAGAGGCCACATGAACCACGAACGCTGCATGCAGCCAAGAATGTCGAGATAGGAAACCGGAGGGGAAAGGGGGAAAGAGAGGACAGCTCCTTGAAACCGGGATAGAACATGGACGGGTGGCGATTCAGTGCTCGCATGAATATGATAATGTTCGATGAAGGAGGAATGACTGATGCGTATGATAAATGGCTACAGTGGGATGGGAGTCGCAATATACACTGGAGATGTGAAAAAGCGATAGGGAGTGGTATGCATGAATGATTTGTGCAAGAGTCCATGAAGTCAAGGGTAGGTGTGACCGCAGCGAGTCACAGGTGAAAAAAAAATGATACTTCATGTTTCCGCAAGTCTTGCGCGTTTAAGGTCTCGCGAAGTAATGTTAACACCACGGAAATCTTCGAGCCAAACCTGACGCTCTCCACAGCGCGCAAGGATCTTGGACCAGAAATTCAGAATCCTCATCTGCGGACGAAGACCAGCGCGCATTATATGGGAGGCACGACTAAGATCACGTATGTATCGCAAGGAAGGGAAAGCGTTATTGAACAGAAGAGATGATATTTGCTCCACGAGCGGGAAGAACGGGGCGTCATCTTCGATAGAGGATGGAAACGAAGCGGCGTCAGTGAGGAGACGCTTATCGATATCACGGATGCCAATGAACTCTAGATGGGGATGGGCTGGAAGTAAGACATGAGGTGCGATCCAGTCAGGGTTTCGCCAATTCCACTCTGCATCAGCAGAGCAGATGAACTCCTTCAAGTTCGGACACCACTCTGCAAGTGGGATTTGCTGAACAGGACGAGGTCGGAGAGTCAAATGGTGCTCGATAACAAGCGAAGAAGAGTGGCCGAGCTCAAGTTGGTGGATCTTTTTCCCATGAGCAGCAAAGAAGTGGGCAAAACCCCGACCAGCATAGCCAAAATCGGAAGATACGACGGACACGTTTCGCAAGCTAGGCATTTTCCATCTCGCAATAACAGCAAAAGTTGTGTTGTCCAGCGTTAGTTTGAGTGACTGCAAAACGGGGAAAGAAACGACAAGCGCCTTTGCGAGTTTGTGTCCAGAGACAGCAGGAACACTCGACGAGGAAAGCTCAAGATACTCCAGGTTGGCAGCTGTTTGTTTCAGAGTTGGGGATATATGATACGGAAAGGGATCGTCGCTATAATTTGTGAGGGACAGCTTCCGTAGCTTTCTGTTGGGACTGGCGAGAGCTGAGACCATCTGTTCTGGAGAGCATCGCACATCATTGAACTCCTGGTAACGCGTGCACCGCACAGCATGATGGTCGGAAAAAACGACTAAATGTGGTGCATAATCGAGGATAGTACGAATATCATCGGTTGCACAGCGTCTCAGGGCGGGTGTTTCCATGTGCAATCGACGAATCCACTGACCACTTGAAGGTTTTCCGTCGATGAATTGGGTAAGTAGGGTCCAAGCCAATGCTTTCGCCTGGCTTGCTCTGCTTATCCAGACGAACTCGTACAAATACTCTTGAACGTATCTGTTCCAAGTTTTGCTAACCAAAGCCAAGTCCTGTTTAACCCGCATGGAAGTGTGATAGTTTTCGAGGTTGCAAGGGGTTTCCAGGAATGAAAGCCCAAGAGAAATGTCGAGCGGGTCTGGAGACATAGCCGTCGCTTCGCGCAGAATCATCAACCAGATTTCAGCTGGCAGATAGGGGAGGTCGTGCGCAGGAGAGTAGTGATATGGTGTCACTGGAAGGTTGGGTATAGCACCATCCCTAGCGAGTTTCATCAGCGAATCGTACGAAGGAACTTGACATCCAAATGAGAATGCGAGCCCCCAAGCGGTTAAGAGTGCTGGCAATGTCTTGCAAACAATACGGTAGATGAAACCCACCATTTCGATCGCATTTTAGTCGAGACGGCTTTTAGAAACTGCTTGACTTGTGCCAAGACGCGATCGGGTGAAGTGATTTGCATCCCCGACAACGAAAACAAAATGAAGAAAAATGAAGAGAAAAGGGGGAGGGGGGGACGGAGGGAAAGTGATCAACGTACGGGGATGGCTGGCGGGAGGGAGAAAAAAAAAAGGAAAAAGACGGCGGGAGGAAACGAATCGAGGCGAACCGAGGCGGCGTAACAACTTGGATGTTCTCACGAACCTCGACGGTGTAATTAATGGGCCCGAACCTGTTTCGAAATTTTCAAGTTGAACAGAGCCCATGCGTTCACAATTTTTCATTATGGCAGTCTGGGGACCCGGCAACGGTGTCTTGTCCCTGCTACAAAATCACGGACACCGAGGGCCCCATATTGGCCGCACAATAGCAGCTACACTGGCACTGGTCGTGTTGATCGGCGCCATCTGTGACCGACAGAGAGCTCGACTGATATACTGATAGTAATCAATAAATTAAGTTGCCGTGGTGGGCGATAAACAGAACGTGCTATCCCCACTGCCGCAACAGCATGGCTGATTGATCACCGGAGCAGGACTAACAAGGTCAGCCTTAGGAGTTGCGCTCTTGCTCCCTGCTTCAGGGGTGCAGTATTGAGTCATGTGGAGGACTTTCCGCTCTCCGAGCGACGGTCCAGGAGCCGGACATAGATCATACAATCAAGGGGGCTGTCGTTTGATCCACCCGCCGGCCATCACGCACATTGAATGTCGCCGCATCAACGCCGACGAGCGATGCTTGGGCCTGCCAGTGAGTTCACTACAGCCGATTGCACTGCTGACAAAGTATTCGGAGTATCCAGTCATGGCTGGTTTCATCTAGCAAAACCATCCATGCCTAGTAAGAATAGATCTATTCATTATCATACTATGGCCCTGGCCGCAATGGACCATGGTGACTTACATACACTGCAACCTGTGGTAAGTTATCATATAAATCATTGGGCTGGACCGTCTGTCGATGACCAAATTGCTCAGGCCACAATATTGTGATGCATAATTTGTCCGCTTGCTTTCTACCGTTGAGTTGGCGGCATATAGGTACTCCCGCGTTGGTTCCGTATGTGCCGGGCGGGAGGCTAAGAAAAGGAAACACCGGACCACCATCTTGCCAGGCTGTGAGTCGCAAGCACAATCATTTGCGGTGTGTCAATTGTGACATTTGGCTATGCTATCTCCTTTAACGACTTCTCGCTCTCGCAGTGTGGGATGTTTCACTGCCTCTCTCATGGGGGTCGCTTCAAGTCCGCCATCCTTGGCAATGACCCATTGGGCGATTAGTCGTCCGCATATCTTGCGATACCAGGAAGACCACTGCTATTTGATGCATCCGGCATAGCCAACACTCATGCTGGTTCCGCTTAATGTCCCCGTTGCGGCCATTTAACCATCTCTGCTGACTTGGAAGCGTTCGTCGCTTTCTTTTCTTTGTATCCTCTTAATCTGTACTGTGCTCCTGACGTAGGATATTTGGACTAATGTCTGGCTTAGCCTTTTCGGTCAAAGCCCTTGCTGCCTTCGCCACCCTAGTGCTTGTCAGTAGTGCCCTTCGTGCAAAGTGGAAAAGCAAGCAGCGCCTTCCTCTACCGCCTGGTCCTCCTGGGCACTGGTTGTTCGGAAACGCTCTCCCCAAAGAAAAGTAGTGTAGAGCTCTTCTGCATAGCAGCCGCCAGTTATGCTCACGTCATTTGTAAAGCCAGTCACAGCAGTTTGCCGCATGGATAAACCAATATGGACCTGTCATCTCGTTGCGCGTTGGTCCCAAGATCATGGTTATCATCGGGCGGTACAAGGTGAGAGTGAACCTTCTTGCTAAGCCCGAGTGTCTGAACGCGCACACAATGATAGGAATCTGTTGACATTATGGAAAAGGAGGGTGGTCTACTGGCAGACCGTCCTCGAGCGGTCGCAGCGGGTGAAATTTTGTCACGCGGACTACGCATGATTCTCGCCCCCGCGGGAGAGCGGTTCCGCAAACTTCGCAAGTGCATCCAACTTTCCTTCTTAGCTTGAAAAGCAACTGAAACTCTTCGTATGTGTAGGGCTGCACACACCCACCTCCAAGCGAAGGCCGTGGAATCCTACGGCCCCATCCAGATGCAAGCTGCTCGGGATGTCATTCTCGACATTCTCAATGATCCCAAGAATCACCAAGCGCACGCCAACCGATACGCTGCTTCCGTCGTTCTGCGCATTACCTATGGCAAATCTACTCCTACAGAAACGAATGCACCCGAGATTATCACGATCCACAAAATGTTGCAGCGTTTCCAGACGATTATGCGCCCCGGTGCCATGCTGGTGGAGACCTTTCCCATCTTGAAGTATGTCCCGTTTTACACGAGCGAGCTCGAGTCTTGGCGCCAAGAGGAGTCCAAACTCTTCCATGACCAATTGAATCGAGTGGGCAGGGAGTTGGTAACTAGCTTCAGATTGTGATCATATACATTGTTTCGCTGATTCATTTGCAGAACATGGGCGAAGCTGGTCCCTCCTTTGCCAGATATCTCCTCGAGAACCAAGACACCCATAAACTTTCGCGTGAGGAAATGGCATACCTTGCAGGTTCCCTCTTTGGTGCTGGTTCCGACACGGTATGCGGCGTGGGGAGAATGATCTTCGAACGGCTATGCTCACCCCCTGAATGATAGACTGCTGTTGCGATCATGGTCGTTGTTATGGCTGCTGCGTGCCACCCTGAGGCTCAGAGCATTGTCCAATATGAATTGGATAGTGTCATCGGACATGACAGGGGTATGCATTCTTCAAATACCAGTGTTGTCTTTGAGTTAACTGCCGGATAGCCCCTACTTTCGACGACTATGACGCTCTCCCCCAGATCCAGGCATTTATGCTCGAGTGTTTGCGCTGGAGGCCAGTGACAACTTTGGGTGCGTTCCTGGACCCATGAAATTTGTCAGATTTTGACACAATCGTAGGTTTTGCTCATCGCGCATTAACGGATATCCCCTACGTGAGCTTCCTGTCACATCATTCAAACCGAATGCTTAGTTCCTCATAGAATGAATTCTGTATCCCTGAAGGTGCAATTGTCTTTGGAAACCACTGGTAGGGATGGCATCTAATAGCATTGTCTAGAGATTACTCACCACTTGACTAGGGCTATTTCTCGTGATTCTGAGGTTTACCCCAACCCGGATCAATTCGATCCACAGAGGTGGTTGAACAGGGATGGTCAAGTCCGCGATGATCTCAAGTTTCCCAGTTTCGGGTTTGGTCGACGGTAAGCTTGCTCGAGCCTATGAACGCAGAACATGCAAGTCAACGATGTTCCTTGCATAGGATTTGCCCTGGCCAACACATTGCCAATCGATCCGTCTTTATCAATACGGCTCTTCTCTTGTGGTCCTTCCGTCTTACGCAGGATCCAAAGTTGCCTATTAATGACAAGGGTTTTATCGACGGTGTCGTTGCGCATCCTAAACCCTTCACGGTTTGCTTCACCCCGCGGATCGGGGACGAGACACAGCTCAGAGATGTTATGGGTAAGTATGCGGAAGACCGCCTATGACCTAGGTGCGGGGCGGACTTTGGTAAACTCCTTAACACTCTAGATTATTTGGTGGATCTGTTCATGCCAACTAGTTACCTGGCCTGGATTGTACCACGGAGATCCCGTGGTGTAACGGCTTTACATGTTCGTTCTTTCTTCAAACCCATTTAAATTACGAGCCTCTCCTGTCTGTTTTGGGGGGTTGATTTCGCATAGTTAATGTCATTAAAAACCCCACCACCAAGTAACTGTGATGTTCCTTCTACGGAGTATCCCGCCGACCCGGGTGACATTGCAGTGCTGGTGACTTCTGAGATTTGACCTGGTGCTGGCAAGTGATTTACAAGTGATTGCAATTTGATTGGAACACCCTCAGGCTCGGACTTGCCGGGTTCGGCCCGGGCCTATGAATACACTTGATTGCCCGCCGCGTGTTCAAGTTGAAGTCCAGAGTACTTACCCATCGATATACTTTAGTTTCCACACGACCTCGAAACAGTCTAGCAAAATGGCCAGTCGTCTCGCCCAGGTATCAGGACACATTAGCAACGTTTACGGCCGTGGGCTTTTGTCTGGGGAAGTCGCCATTATCACAGGTGTGTTGTCCACTTGTCGGACCGGCAAACCACGGTACTACCCAGTTCACAACGTTGAATTCTAGGAGCTGGACAGGTGCGTGGTGTTGAAATACGTCTGACGTTCAGCAGGCTTATTTCCACGTTTGGGGATGCTAGGGCATTGGCAGGAGTGCGGCGCTGCTGTTTGCCAAGGAGGGAGCCAAGGTCGTCGTAAGCGAGTAAGCACGGGGTCGTCTCTAAAGGCAGGGTAACGCCGTGGTTGACTTGCAAAAATTTAGTATTGATGCAAAGAAGGCCGCCGCGGTCGTGGAGGAGATCAAAGCGGGAGGTGGGGAAGCCATCGCTGTCGCCGGAGACGTGGGCGCAGATGACTTCCCCAACACGATCGTACAGGCCACCGTCAAGTGAGTCCATCTCGTCGTAACACATACCATGGGTGCGTTAATAGTCGCCTTTCATCAGGGCTTTCGGTCAAATCAATCATATTGTCAACAACGGTGAGGAGCACAGTGGTGGAGGGCACACAAAAATACTTATAAAGTTCACATTCTTTAGCTGGTTTCACATATGATAAGATGCTTCATACCATG
>JBBPKE010000743.1:0-13210 GCA_038089095.1 Tylopilus orsonianus | reverse complement strand
AGATACCAGTAGGGGTAAGAAGGGATTTGGCAGTACTGGAATTCAATGTACCACTACAACTGAGACTGGGATTCCTTGTGGGCTCACTGCATGGGAATGCAGACTTAATTCAGTCAAAATAAAAATAAAAAAAGAAGATGTCCAAAACCCCCTTGATGTTCTGGATCAAGTCTGGGTTAGGAACCTAAAGCATCAATGAGAGCTCACCTTGACAGTGTCTGTTGCTCCACCGACCAAAAAAGGAAATATGCGAAAAGTTAACACCCTATTGGATAGCAGCACTAATGGAATGTTCATTGATAAAACATGGGCAAAAGGTCATAATATCCTGTTACAAAGATTGGAAAAAGAAATACCGGTCTTTAACATTGATGGAACAAAGAACTCAGCAGGAAACATCACCCATACTGCCAAGTTAATAATGGATTACGAAGGACACAGAGAACAGATCATCGCTGAAGTAACAGACCTAGGAAAGAATGATTTCATCCTAGGATATACATGGCTGGAGAAACATAACCCCTCCATTGATTGGCAGACTGGGGAAGTTTATCTTCATCAATGCCCACACTCTTGTTACCTTCTTCAAGAATGAATGTGTTTTATGAGATCTTTACTGGATAAGAAATTAGATAATGCTCAGGTCGTTTATCCAAAGATAAAAGCACTCGAAAAAGACATCAAAAGAGAAGCAACTGTGGACAAGCTAGTCCCTCCTCAGTATTTGCATGACTACTATTCAATCTTTTCAAAAAGATCCTCTGAGAGAATGCCATTAAGGAAACCTTGGGATCATTGTATCCAGTTAAAAGAAGGATTTTGACCAAAAAAGGCGAAAGTATATCCGATGTCCCTGGAGGAACAGGCAGAAGTTGATAGTTTCATAGAAGAACAACTTCAAAAAGGATATATTCGACCTTTGAAGTCCCCAATGACATTACCTGTCTTTTTCGTTCCAAAGAAAGATGGTAAAAAGCAAATGGTACAGGATTACCGATACTTAAATGAATGGACGGTCAAAAATAACTACCCACTGCCACTGATCTCAGACTTGATTGATCGCCTAAAGGGTTCAAAGTTATTCATAAAGATAGATCTTTGCTGGGGCTATAACAACATTCAAATAAAAGAAGGAGATGAGTGGAAGGCAGCGTTTACAACTCATTGAGGGAGTTTTGAACCATTGGTTATGTTCTTTGGACAATCCAACTTGCCAGTGACTTTCCAAACTATGATGAACAATATCTTTTATGATATGCATGCTTGTGTTATTGTCTATATGGATGATCTTTTAATCTTTACCAAAACAAAGGATCAGGTGGAACATGACACAGTTGTCATGGAAGTGTTGAAAAGACTCAAAGAGCATGATCTCTTTGTAAAACCAGAAAAATGCATATTTTCTGTCGAAAAGGTCAAAATGCTAGACATGATCATTACTCTGGAAGGAGTCTTTATGGCAGAAGATAAAATAAAAGGAATAATGGACTGGCTGATTTCAAAAATAGTCAAAGGAGTTCAAGGCTTTCTTGGACGAGCAAACTTCTATAGGTGATTTGTCAAAGACTTCGCAATTATCGCTAGGCCATTAAATGACCTTACCAAAAAGGATATTCCTTTTGAATGGACAGAACAAAGGCAGCATGTGTTTGATACGCTAAAGAAAGCATTTACCACGGCTCCAGTAATGACTTACCCAAATGAGGGAATGCCCTATAGAGTAGAGTGCAACGCATCCGACTTTGCAACAGGAGCAGTATTATCTCAGGAAATAGATGGAAAATGGCACCCAGTGGCCTATTCATCTAATTCAATGATCCCAGAACAGTGAAATTACCCAATTGCTGATAAAGAAATGCTGGCTATCATCAATGTGTTAGAACAATAGCAACATTACCTTGAAGAAGCTAAGTACCAATTTGAGATTTGGATAGACCATTCAAATCTCCAATACTTCATGAAAGGATAGGATCTCAACAGGAGACAAGTGCGCTGGGCGCAATACCTCTCACGATTTGATTTCCTATTGGTAAAAAAGGCAGGAACTTCTATGGGAAAACTCAATGCCCTCTCTTGACAAGAAGATCATGCCATTGGAATAGAAAATGATAACAAAGGAGTAATAATGATTCCTGAAAGTAAAGTTCGACAAACACAGCCTACTTATGTAGGGACAGCTGAAGAAGACCTTCTTGATAAGGTGAAAAAGGCACAGGGCTCTCCAAAAGAGCTAAAGTTATTAGATGAGAAGATCTATGTACCTAACAAAGAAGGATTACGACAGAAGATCATCTCTTTATATCATGATTCAACTCTCGCTGGGCATGGTGGGTCTGATAAAACGATGAAATTGGCTAGCCAATTTTATAAATGGAAAGGAATGAGATCCCAGATAAAAGATTATTGCTCCCAATGCAATCGATGCGCTCAGATGAAACCAATGAATCAGCTCCCTGCGGAAACTCTAAAGCCTTTACCAGTCCCTAGCAGTCCTTGAAAGGAGATTACCGCAGATTTCATCACAGATCTGCCAGAAAGTAAAGGATTTGACTCAATTCTGGTAGTTGTTGATCAATTCTCTAAAGAGGTGGCTTTTATCCCCACCAATAAAACAGTTACAAGTCTCAAAACAGCTAGACTATACTGAGATCACATATGGAAGCACCATGGACTTCCAGATTCAATCATCAGTAATCATGGACCCCAATTTGCTTCACAGCTAATGAAAGATCTGTGCTCAATGTTATAGATTAAACCTAAATTATCAATGGCCTTTCATCCTCAAACAGATGGGCAAACAGAAAGAGTCAATTGGGATCTTCAGCAGTATCTTTGATTGTTTACCATGGAAAAACAGAAAGACTGGGCAGAATGGCTGAGCCTTGCTCAATTTAATTATAATAACTGAATGCACTCGTCAACAGGAAAATCCCCTTTCGATGTAACAAGGTCTTATATGCCAAGAATGGGCATAGAACCAAGGATGACAAAGAGTTCTGCTGTGCAGGAATTCGCCAAAGAGTTTTCTGGTACCTTTATTCAAGTTAGAGATAATTTGGAAAAGGCTCATGCCAAGATGACAGCATGGGGAGGTAGCTGGAGGTCAGATGTTGAATATTCAATTGGAGACAAAGTTTGGCTCTCCACCTCACACTTGGATTTGCAATGATCTGATCGCTTATTATCAAAGCTTATGGAAAGGTTCATTGGACCTTATGAAATAACTGATATCATAGATTTAAACACTGTGTGTTTGAAATTACCAAGCTCCATGCACATTCACCTGGTTGTGAATGTAAGCTGCATTAAACCTTATAAAGAACGACTCCCAGGACAACCAGTTGTCACTCTGGGATCTACCAATGTGGACGATGAAGGACAAGAGGAATGGGAGGTTGAGAAAATAGTAAATTCTCACCTCAGGGGCAATGGGCTCCAGTTTTTAGTCCACTGGAAGGGTTACAGTGATGAAGATTGCACTTGGGAATCACAGAGCAATCTATCAAAGGCACAGGCTACTATTGATGATTTTTACAAAGAGAATCCGATGGCTCCACATCGTCTTAAACTTATTAATGCAAAGTTCAAAGATCTGGGCTTTCACCCTTATGAGAACCTCACAGAATGTTTGCCTCCTCTTATTGGTCATCTGAAATCCGAACCCTAGAAGGAAAGTAATGTTGAAAACACCGTATTTTTACCTTTAGAACAGTGTTACTTTTTCATGTCACATGACCTGTGGCTGTGCTCATCATGTGACTTGAGGCTGTGCCTCTTACCAATCAAAGGCTGTGTTGTGGCTGTGCTATGACATCATAATGATATCATGATCTAGACTGGTCTAGCCTTACACATATATTTAATTACTGTCATAGAATCTTCTGGAATGTTCTATTACTATACTCTTATATAGTTAGTGTGTAGATTCACATGCCAGCCCTAAGCTGGTCCATGCACTGGTTTGTACAGTATATATAGCTGTCAATGCAATGCCCAAAGACTCCAGTTTAGTCTTTGTGGCATTCCAGCTGCAAACTTCTAGTCTCTTATAGTTAAATCTTAGTGTGGGCCTAGGCTAGCGCTGTATAGTGCAGCTGTTGGCTTTACATGTCTGGAGCAGTGATGTACTAGTCTAGACTGTCTAGGTCTCAGGGTTTGGTAACCCATACTGGGACATAGCACTGACTAAGCACTAAGCCTTAGCTAAGTCTCTTGTCAGTTGCTAATCACTTAGCTATCTCCTATTGCATACCCATAACCTAGGGTTACTACTAGGTTAGCCATAAAGCATTCACTTTAGAATCCAATTGAAATACAGGAGTTGTAAGGTGAGATATCCAGTAATCAGGAATGAGATAGGGGCCGGACATATAGGGGGGGGCTAGCACAGCAAGCTAGGACTCAAGCTGAATGCACAGAGTGTAATGCTGGTATAACAGCACTACTGGAGGTGTAGCAGACAAGCCGCTAGGCTGGCAGTATGCACCAAGCCATGACCCTTATGCCTCCTTAGAGGACTTATCCCAGGCCACCATCAGAGCTGACTAAGCAGTATTAGATGTGATTCCCAATAAGCTAGAACTGAGGGTTCTAGCTGGGACTATTGCAGGTATATATACTACAGGGACCTGTGCACGGACCATGAGGCCATGCACCTACATACAGTAATAGCCCTCGTAGACCTACTGGTATCTACCATATATAGTAGTGTCTGTCCTATCATAACATATCTATAGTCATAGACATTTAGTCAAGATACGAAGGTATCGGCACTTATCGTAATATGTATTATGTCCATGGGTTCGTATCTGGTCTTAGGGCATAGCCCTGTATGGAGTTAGTGCTTATGTCATAGCTAACCCTTAGCTAAGGCCACATGTCTGGCAACCACTTAGCTAATCCCTACTTCGTACCCATAATCTAGGGTTTCATTCTAGGTTAACCGTGTAATATTTGTTACAGGAGGCAGGAATAGAGTAAGAAGGACTATCAAGTGTAAATGGCACTTTGATAGGCAAAGCAGATAAGGTGGAGATGGTGAGTTTCAATATAATGTCAGGTGTGACTTGTTATGATTTACACTTCTTCATACACTTATTTCCTTTTTCAGCAATGACTCCCATATAGTTACACTTCCATTTTACTTGCTTGTCATCACTATTCCTCCCTCATTTCCAGTCTGTTCCACTCTATGTTTCACCTGTTCACTCCTATGGTACCATTTTTGCATATTCTCATGCCATATGATGCCTTATGAGTCATACTGACTCATATTTCATATTCTACAACATATGACATTTTCCACTGTCATATGGACATTCCTACTGACAGTACCTACCTGACAGTACCCCACTTCAGGTATACTTAGTCTCCACTTCTCTTGTGCTGTCCCAGTACCCTCTACCCTGACAGCTGCCCATTAGGGGTAATACCTTGTTTCACCCCTATCTATATAAACTCTATGCTAGCATAGAAATTCCTCATGTTTAGTCTACCTCACAACTAGCACAGTTCCTGTACTAGCTGCTGAATCCCTAAACCCATTCCTTGCTCATCTTTCTCATGCTTGGTCTTAGACACAATCCTTGCAAGTGCAAGCCTCATTCCAGGAAGATTTACCTTATGCATCTCTACACATAAGCCACCCCTCTTTGCTCTGGATTCACACCTTGCAAAAGCTGTCTCTGAGATTCTATGCACATTCCTACCTGGACCATGCATAACAAAAGACTAAATGTTTTCTCCAACTGGCTAGTATCTACTATGTCATACCCTTGAAGCACCCTCAATAAATCACACCCACTATTTCTCTGAGAAGACTGCCTTCTCCAAATCTCTAGAGCTTTTGAAGATGTCCAGCCATTCCTCCAAAAGATACTTCTAGCAGACTCTCTTCCCCTAGTGAAGAGTCCACTACCTCTAATTCACCTCTTCCTGGCCTTGTCACCCAGGAACACTCTGAACACTTATCTCATGAGCTCTCAAACCAGCTGAGTGCACAGCTGTCCATTCCATGAGTCCCCACTCCACCATCACTCACTCCAGTTGCTCATCACCCTCTCTTTTTCATCCCCACTCAACCATTGTCCCCTATTCCCACTATGACTGTGAAGCCCACTGAACTTCACCTCAGTTCCCCTGGATCTTTTGACAGTTCCTATAAGTCAGCCATACTCTGAATCACCGCCATCTTCACCTACCTTGTCATCAACAATGAAGTCTACAACTCTGACCTCAAATGCATTGGCTACACCCTGTCCCTCATGGACAAAGGATTGGCCAAGAGCTGGGCCCATAACTTTTGCCTCTCAAAGATAAACAGGACTACATTCAACTTCGGCACCTGAGCTGAGTTTTATGCTGCCTTTGAAGCACAGTTCAAGCATGTAGACTCTACCAGAGATGCTATCACCTGGCTATCTACACAGAAGATCCATGAATCATGCAATGAAACCTTGACCCCCCCTCTTGGAGACTACATTGCCTTGTTCCAAGGCAAAGTCACAGTCGCTCAACTCCAAAATGATGATGTCCTCATTAACTGGTTTGCTACTGGCCTTCCTCCTTCCATCAGCTCTGTAGCAGATGCTACACCATTGGCAATGGCTGATGCTGCTGAGTAGTCATGGAGTCATAGAAGGGCTTATATGAGAACTCTTACATAAAGATATGACTGATAGCATGAAGTGTACCCAGGCAGTTACTGTATATAGCCAGTGAAATGAAAGTCATGTGATTAGCACATGATCATGAGAGTGTTTCATATCATGTGATCACCAAGTCACATGATCAACGACAACAAGAAACGACTAAGTCCTTGAGCTCAAGTCATTACTTGGAGTTAGTGTGGGCAATATGCCCATAAGGGGATAGATGGCCATGAGGCCACTTCATTTCCATGCTGGGCATGCTTCTTTTCTGATTGCCACTAGTATGACTTCTCTTTTTAATTACTGTTCTTCCATCAGAATATTCTGATGTCAGTTACCAAGTAACCTTTGTTCTTCTTTTATTCTTATTAAACCTTGTTACAGAGCAGTATCAGTAAGTGACTGGTAGGGTACTCTCTGTTGTAGTATATAGAGACTTGAATGCAATGCCCAAAGACTCCAGTTTAGTCTTTGTGGCTTTCCAGCTGCAAAGTATAATTAGACTCCATTAGTCCTTGGTGGGCCTAGGCTTATGCTGTATAGTGTGGCTGTCAGCTTTATTAAGACTAAACTTCTTCAGCCTACCCCCACCTCTCACTTGACCCAGCATTAAAGGTCAGCTATAGCTGGACCTGAGGCTTATATGGGACACCTTTTCTACTATACCTTCTGCTAGGCACTTGCCCACTTTCTTTTATCATAAAGCAGCCCAGATAGGGACAACAGAGACAAGGATACATTAGGGTCCTTGTGGCAGGTCTCCTTGAATGAAGCTAAGGGACTGATTATTCCCCTGCACCACATACATTTCATTTTTCAAAGGATCTTCAGATCAGGAGCTCGTGTCTCCACTTGTGCTTGTTTTTTACAATACACTATGTAAAGGGTGCTAGGAAAGGCTATTGGCCTAGACCCACCAGGAGGGAATGCAGATCTCCTGGTTTAGAATTACAAATTGATTTTTACATAAAGGATGCTTCAGTGGCTTGAAAATCTCGAAAGGCACTATTGCCAAGAATTTGGGGATTATAAAGTTTGGCCAGAGTATTTGGCCTATCTCTGATACAAGAACTTTACCATAATTGGAGCATATTCTCAAGACAGTGTACTCACCTTCCCAGAGTACTTAAACACGAAAGAAGAAACCCCGGAACCGGAAGTGGGACCTTTTATAAAAAAGGAACAATTTTCACCAGAAAGGTCATTGGAGTTTGAAAACTTCATCCCAACAACAAATTTTTACAAAGAGTTTCTTCCTTCAGACAAAGAAGAAACAAATCAGGGAGAAGCGCTTATACCACTCCCAGTAATAAAGAGAGAACCGAGTCCTTCACCAGATTTATTGGATCTCAGGCTAAAATTATGAACACTGCTGCTCCATATCCAAGAGTGGCTAAAACTTAAAGGGTTAGACTCACAGGGTGTCCCACTCCTCGGCAATCAACCAATCCAGGACAGAACTGCCATTCTCCCAATCTCCATCACCAGAAAGCATCGACATGATGAACCCAGTAACCCAGGAACAAATCCTAGAGTTACAAAGAGCACTAAACACGCTAACAACACAACTCGCTGAAGCAAAAGAAGAGATGAGGAGGGTGAGAGAGGATGCCACCATGGCATAGGCCATGCTGGCACTATTACCCAGGCCTGCAGCACCCGCACAAGGTCAGGGGCCTGCTATGCCCTGTTTTACAAAGAAAGTAGAGATGGTCATAGACCCTGGGCTCTATAATGGACAAAGTAGTACCTTTGAAAACTGGTGGACTAGAATGGTAGTCTTCCTAAGACAAAATTTAGAGGTATTCTTGACAGCAGAGCAAAAGGGCTATGCCATTTTGACAAGGATAGAGGACACAAATAAGCCAGAGATATTCCCAGCCCTAATGTGGGCACTAGTAAAGATCAAAGAAAAGTCAATCCCTGACAAAAATAGAAGGCTCAACTGGCCCTCAATCAAAGAATGGGACAGAGAGTTAAGAGCAAGGTTCCAGTCAGGGAACCAAAGGGACATAGTACAAAAAAGATTAGAAAACTGTGTCCAAGGAAGGAATGAATTCACATAAACCTTTTTGACAAGGTTTATGGGAATATACAATATAACATTAATCTCTGAAGAGATGGCAGTGGACCTGCTAGAAAAGAACATCTCAGACGAGATAAGGAGACACCTGTTCTTAAATGGGAAAAAGACTAGGGACTTTCAGACCCTGAAAAAGAATATAATGGAGATAGGACAGGCTTTAGAAGTCTACAATATGTCAAAGAAAGGAATGATGAACACATATGCCACCCATGCAAAAGGTAACTGGATACCCACAAAAGCAAAGAGGGATCCAAATGCAATGGACATAGATGCAGTAGATATTGATGCTGCTTTTAGAAAGCCCACAGGATGTTTTAACTGCAGAGGAAACAGACACTGCATTAAGGACTGCAAGAAGCCAAGTTCTCAATGCAGAGAATGCAAGTTCAGAATGGAAGGACACAGGTTCACCTGTTCAAGGTACAAGCCCCGGCCAGTACAAATGGGTCAGAAGAAGACCGTACAAGGAATGGATAATGGTACTGGTGAAGGGAGTAATTCACAGAATGGAGACACTGGAAGAGCATCTACATCAGAAGGAAAGGGAAAGACACTGGAATGAGCAGCTGTCACCTGGAATAACAGTGATGACTTCGACCCCACAGCCATTGTTAGAGGCCTTGGCCCTACAGAGACTCTACGGGCACTCTACAATGCCATCTCCATTACAACAGATAAAAAGGGAAAAGGCTGAGCTGCTTGAATCTTCTGGGAGTTCAAGTGGCATCACTATGCCTATTAAAGAAAAGAGAAAAAGAAGAGAGAGTATTTAAAGATTCACAAAGTACCAATAGATATTTGGTACTTGGATTGGACTATGGCAATGACCATAGTGAGTTAGATTGTACTATTGATTTAATGTCAGACTGTAGTTATTACACATGCGAGAGTAGCATAAAAATAGATAACATAGATAAAAAATTAGATACTTCTTTGATACCTTGTACTATTTATGGTAATCATGGACAACTTCCCACTAGGGGAAGCGAAGGGGCAGCAGGTTGGGACTTATATGCTGCCAAAGATAAAGATATCCCCAAAGGACAAAGGGCTCTAGTGGAAACCAAGATCCAGATCGCAATTCCTAAAGGATTCTATGGAAGAATCACACCAAGATCTGGATTAGCCGTAAAGAATGGAATCCAAATAGGAGCAGGAGTCATTGACTCTGATTACAGGGGAACCATAAAAGTTCTATTAATGAATATGGGAACAGAAGACTTTAAACTCCAAAGGGGCCTCTGATGTACCCAATTGATCATTGAAAAGATCTGTACTATGCCCTTGGAATGAGTAGAGAAGCTTGATGAAACCAGTAGGGGTGAGAAAGGGTTTGGAAGTACAGGTTGTAGCACAATGAAAAGCGATAGTCCTTCCCAAAGTAGTTATAGAACCTCCACGACCAGGTCCCAAAACAGGCTTGCTGCACAGGAATGCAGGCTTAATTCAGTCAAAAAGAATAGCGAGATGGAATTCCCAGACCATCTATGTATCAGGAATGTAAGACAGAAAAAGGAACTCTGTCTGGAAGTAAACATAGCCCCTGTAACTCAAAAGTTACAGATGAGAAAGGTGAATGCACTCCTGGATAGTGGAGCCAATGGACTTTTTATAGACCGAACATGGGCAAGAAGAAATTGAATTCCAGTAACAGAGTTAGCAAGACCTGTTCAAGTCTATAACATCAATGGAACCAAAAATTCAGCAGGAGACATAACACATCAAGCTGAATTAATAATGGATTTTGAAGGCCACAGAAAAAAGATTACTGCAGAAGTAACTGATCTAGGAAAAAATGAATTTATCCTAGGATATACATGGTTAGAAAAGCATAATCCAGAAATAGACTGGATAACAGGAAAAGTAAAAATGCATCAATGCCCTAGATCATGCTACCTGTTGAGGGATTGAATGGTATTCATGAGAACCCTCCTTCAGCAAGAAATGGAAAATCTGAACATTATGCTACCAGTAATCAAAGCTCTGAAAAAGCCAGAGAAAATGGAAAGGGAGAAGACAGTGGAAGAATTAGTCCCAAAACAATATTTGCACGAATTCTACAATGTATTTTCAAAGAAATCGTCAGAAAGAATGCCAAAGGAAAAGCCTTGGGACCACTGTATTAAACTCAAAGAAGGTTTTATACCAAAAAAGGCTAAAGTCTACCACATGTCCCCAGAAGAAAGGGCAGAGGTAGATTTATTCATTGATGAGCAATTAAAGAAAGGATATATTCGACCATTAAAGTCCCCTCAAATGTCCCCAGTATTCTTTGTACCCAAGAAAGATGGAAAGAAACAAATGGTACAAGATTACTGATACCTTAACAAATGGACAGAAAAGAATAGCTACCCCTTACCATTAATCTCAGATTTAATTGATTGGTTAAAGGGATCAAAGCTATTCACAAAGATGGATTTGAGATGGGGATACAATAATATCTGAATGAAAAAAGGAGATGAATGGAAAGCAGCCTTTACAACGCACAGGGGAAGTTTCAAACCTCTAGTAATGTTCTTTGGCCAATCAAATTCACCAGCCACCTTTCAAACAATGATGAACAATATCTTTTATGACATGAACACAGTCATCATTGTGTATATGGATGATCTTCTAATATTTACCAAAACAGAAGATCAAGAAGAACACAATAAAGTTGTGAAAGAAGTATTAAAGAGGTTAAAAGAAAACAACCTCTTTGTAAAACCAGAGAAATGTGTCTTCTCGACTAAAAAGGTAGAAATGCTAGGGATGATCATAACTCCTGAAGGAGTCTACATGTTGGAGGACAAAATCAAAGGAATAATGGATTGGCCCATACCCACCAACATAAAAGGGGTACGAGGGTTTTTAGGGTTAGCAAACTGTAACGACTAGGTTGTTATGGCTGTGCATATGCATCAACAGCCACTCGGCTATGCCTCACTAGAGGACTTACTACCGGGCCACTAGAGTGCGCTCTACTAGGGACAAACCCAGTATAGTAGACTGGAGGGTCTGCTATGGGCTATTCAGTCTATATATACGTACAGGTACTGTGCATGGACCAGCTTAGGGCTGGCCGGCCTAGACTATATGTAGTAACTACCTATACAGACCTACTGCCTCATGGCCGATACTAGCGGCCTCTCACATATAGTACTATTACTAATGGGTCTGCGAATACTCAGCGGCGCCGGCCATTGCTGGTGGTGGTAGCGACTGCTACACAAACTTCTACCGAAGATTCAGGAAAGATTTCGCACAGATAGCCAGACCCCTTAATGACCTAACAAAGAAAGATCAACCCTTCAAATGGACAAATAAAGAACAGAAGGCCTTCGAACAATTAAAAGAAATGTTCACAACAGCTCCAGTAATGAAATACCTGGACAAAGACCTTCCATTCAGGGTAGAATGTGATGCCTCAGATTACACAACAGGGGCAGTACTGTCACAAGAGGTCGAAGGAAAATGGCATCTGGTGGCATTCACCTCAAATTCAATGACACCGGAACAGTGAAATTACCTGATAGCAGATAAAGAAATGCTAGCCATAATAAATGCATTAGAGCAATGGCTCCATCATTTAGAAGGTGCAAACCATGAGTTTGAAATATGGACGGATCATCATAACCTTCAATATTTCATGAAAGGACAAGATTTGAACTGAAGACAAGCAAGATAGGCTCAGTACCTATCTCAGTTCAACTTCAAGTTAGTAAAGAAAGTAGGCTCTTCAATGGGTAAAGCAGATGCCTTATCAAGAAGTGAAGATCATGTGAAGGATGTTAAAAACAATAACAAAGGTATAATGATGATTACCCCCAAAATGATCAGGAAAATGCAACCTACCTATGTAGGAACAGCCAAAGAAGATCTTTTGGATGAGATCAAACACACACAAGGATCTCCAGAAGAATTACAACAAATGAAAGGGAAAATATTCATCCCCAAAAAAGGAACACTAAGGCAAAAAATAATAGAGTTATATCATGACTTAACCTTAGCAGGTCATGGCAGCTTTGAAAAGACTTTAGAGTTGGCCAGCTGGTATTACCAATGGGATGGAATGAGTACCCAAATAAGGGATTATTGTGCACAATGCAATAAATGCGCAAGAATGAAGCCAATGAATCAAAAGCCGGCAGGAAAGATAATGCCACTCCAAGCTGCACAAAGTCCTTGGGAAGATATATCAGTTGACTTTGTAACAGACCTACCAAAAAGCAAAGGATACAATACCATTTTGGTAGTAGTCAATCAATTCTCGAAAGAAATAGAGATCATTCCCATGACCAAGAATGTAATAGCCTTAGAAATGGTAAAACTTTACAGAGATAACATATGGAAGCATCACAGGCTTCCAAAAACGATAGTCAGTGATAGAGGCCCACAATCTGCTTTGAAAGTAATGATGGACCTCTGTAAAATGTTAAGGATAACCCCATGGCTCTCCACTGCTTACCACCCCCAAACCAATGGGCAAACTAAA
>JBBPKE010000742.1:0-13227 GCA_038089095.1 Tylopilus orsonianus | reverse complement strand
ACCTAACCTAACCTAACCTAACCTAACACAGACGGACCTAGCATCTTCTCAGATGACGTGTCTTCCCATAAACCCTTAGCCCTGACTACCACAATAGGAATTGCCATTCCCACAACTGTGATATAAATTCCAATGGGTAGAGTATTTGCTCAAACCGAAACAGGCCTGATAAGACATTTGCCGAAACAGGATGGAATGGGGCTGAGAACCTCACTCCTGTAGTCTATTTCCCGCCCCAGTAGCCCAAGTCAACAATCTCGCCTTTAGCTCAGTTGTTTCCTCCTAACCGGCTTTGTTTGCCGGCCATGGAGATAAGATCCTTCCCACGCCACCCAGGGCACTCCCACAGTAATCTCCATCATTTAGAGTTTAGTTCACACATTTTAGGTTTGACAACCCATGGAAACAAGATCCAATCTCCTCGGATTGTGAGTCAGTGCCAAGACACCACACCATGTGTTTTTTCACATGTCAAGAAGTTCTTCTTGAAATACTCCCACATCACGGACAGAACTTGCATCATTCTAGATGATGTGTCTTTCCATTAACCCTCCACCCTGAATACCGTTACAGGTAATCAAACCCCCCATCTCTGTGGTATATAACCCAGGATGTGGTGAGGCTTGAAACCTCACTACCTGTAGTCTGTTTCAAAGTCCCCTATGCACAAAGTCCACAGACTCACCTTTGGCTCATCTGTGTCCTCCTAACCTAACCTCCTCCCATATTGGGATGCTAGGTTAATGTAGCATTTGCTACAAAGATCTACATATGACAAGATAAAGATAAAATGAAAGTGTAATGGAGTAGAATGAGTAGTTCAGTCTTAATAAAGCCAACAGTCCTTACTATACAGTGAAAGACCTAGGCTACCACCAAGTACTAACTTATGAGTTAAGTGTGTAGAGCTGGAATGCCACAAAGACTGAACCAGAGTCTTTGGGCATTGATTAACAGTCTATATATACTATTCATGCCTGTGCATGGACCAGCTTAGGGCTGATGGTGAACTATAACTATCTACCATATATAGACTAAGTAAAGAACATTCCAGAATATTCTAGAGTACTGTGCAGTAGTAATTAAATACAGGAGGAAATAATATGTTTGTCTAGATAGACCTAGACCAATAATGTTATATGATGTCATAGCACAGCCACAACACTGCCTTTGATTATGTAAGAGGCACAGTCTCGTCATGTGACTATAGATCATGTGATATAGCATAGCCATAGGTCATGTGACTTGCAAAAGTAACACTGACTAAATCCAGCAAAATAGATGTTTTCAATAATAGCTGCACCTGGAGCAGGTCCTGCAGTGGCTTGCCCTTGTCGCATGGTAGCCAATTCCTTCCTGGCCCTTCTTGCATTGTCTTTTGCCTTGTTGGTCTCCTCTTCAGTGACCCTGGCTCATTCTTGGAGTTTGGTGAGCTTCACATTGGTGTTATTGAGTATTGCAATCAATGTGTTGATTTGCCTATTGAACTCTGTTAGCAAGGGTAGCATTGTTAATCAGAACATAGAAAATTGGTCCTAGATCTGATTCAATACTTTCTTCTTTTATCAGGACTTCTTTTTCATCCTTGATATTGTAATCTGCAGCTAAGACTTCATCTTCAAACTGCTCCAGGTATTTTAGTACTAGGTCTTTGAACTCTAGCTCATCATAATAGGGATCAAAAAATAGATCCGCTAGAGGTTCAGGTCTTTCAGAGTAGAAATTAAACTTCCCATTTGAGTTGTTTGGGTTGAAAGGGCTTCTTCTCAGACCCTAAGGGTGATTAATAGGCTTGGAAGCCTCATAATGGTAGGCAAAGAAAGTGACCATCCATAGTATCATAGGGTTACAAATGCAAAAGTTTACTAAGTCTGGAGAACTTCATTTCCTTCAGATGACTTCAAGCCAATAGCCTGCTTGACAGTTCTACTAATGCAAAAATGCAAGACATGAGCTTGTGATCCAAAGATCAAAGATCAAAGAATAGAAAGTATAGTAGATGGAACCAGCTTTAACCAATTATCAATGCATAAGTTGATCTCCAAAGAGCCTAGAGTGCATCTCTGCTTTAACTCCCTATCTGGAGTATTTTACTTAAAAAGAGAAAAGATATGTAAAAGAGTAGATAGTCCTCTTAAGTCTGAGATCCAGCTATTGTCCCTTTAATGTTGGGGTCCATGTGTAACAATGACCAAAGTTGAAGGTGAGAGTAATGATAAGAGTGTGAGGGTAAGCAATGATAGTTCAGTCTAATGAAGCCAACAATCCTTTGCTATACAGCTTAGGCTTAGGCTCACACTAATACTGACTTAGGAGAACAGTAGTGGGGTAGAATGCAACAAGACTGAACTAAGTCTTGTGCCATGAATTGCATGGGTTTATATACTACTGACTATAGTGCACAGACCACCTTAGGGCTGGCACATTATCTATATAAAGAATACAACAACTACTATACTTGATAGGCATAAAGTGGAAATGAAATACATATGTATCAAAAAGAATAGAAGCATGTGGTTTTATCAAATGGAAGGGAAGCATATTGGTAATTAAAAACATAAGGCATATCTCTATAAGAGTATATTGTGCATATGTAATCACAGGTCATGTGATTATCTACTAGTTGGTCATTACTTGGGTGACCAGACCTCAAATAGTTTAAGTTATTCATTAAGGTTAGGGGTTATAAGGTAATAATTAGGTAGAAAAGACATGTTGCAGTCGCAACACAAAGCTTGGCAATGGCCAGCTTTATGGAGTAGTTGCAGACCCTTGGACTCTAAAGTATAGTATGTCTCAGTAGTCAGTAGCCATATAGGGCACTGCACAGCATGGTCCATGCATCTGTAGCTAGTCTATAAGTAGCTGCACAATGGCCCTCCAAGACCCCAGTCTTGGATATTGGGATTGTATGCCTAATACCCGCAGGTAGTGAGCCTGGACATAAGCCCATAGCGGTGGCACTCTAGGAGGCATGTGATGCATACACTGTGCCAGCAGCTTGTCCACTTCAAGACATGTTTTCAATAGGGATTTGAGGAGCTTGCCATATGATCAAGGAAAAGAATAGGGGTTACTAGGAATCATAACAATTCAGCAATAGCTTAGGTTCATACTATGACTGATTTAAAAGCTCAGAATGAGGTTGAAATGTAACAAAACTGAACTATCTTGTGCTATAAATTACATGAATTTATATATATAGATCATTAGTATACAGATTACCTTAGAGCTGGCACAACTACCATACTAAGAATACAAGACAGTACATATAAGGGCATATTTTATATATTATAGAATATTCTAGAAGAAAAAAAGCATATGTAAAGATAAGAGAAAAGCATAGGTTCTAAAATTGTAAAATATGGATTAGTAAGGGTTCTAGACCACTTATGTATGTAGAATTATGTAATTTGAGTCATGTCCATTGTCATGTGACCATAAGGTCAACCCTAACCTCTCAAAGGTTAAATAGGTTTTAAATATAAAGTTAGGTGGAAAAGACACATTTTCAACAGTTAGCATACTCATCTGGACAAGGCAGAGAGCAATATGAAAATGGCAAAAGATGGGATACTTGGAAGTGGAGCCCATCAGAGTGCTAGGAATGTGAATCTACTGAGAATCTTGCAGCATTCCACAAGAAAGAAAGCAGAGAAAAGAAACTCACTGCAAGTTATGTTGCAAATGTTGTGAATAACAATACTGATTCAGAAAATGGTGTTTTCGGCATTCTGGATGACTCTAGTGACAAAGAAGATTGCAGCAATTGGTTTTCGGTCACTGACGAAGATGTGTTGGATGACGTCTGGGACCTTGATAAGTCCAGTGCGCTGAGAGTCGAAGACGACATATCTGTTGACTGCTCTGACCCTGTGGATGACGACGAAAACTTGAACGTGATAGATGCTGAGCCTAGGTGTCCGGCGGACAGGTTGCATACTCCATTGAACGAGCCGCCTAAGAAGCAAGCTCATGAAGAAGTCGACGAGGCCAGTGAAATCATTGAGACGGCAGGCGGGGAACTCGAGGGCGATATGGCTGAAGGCGCAAGTGGACGAGAGGCTGATGCTGAGGGACCAGGCGAGGCAGCCGTGGACAAAATCCCAGCTGACAGCAAGGGCCCTGCCGCCATGCATAGCCAAGATGACGGTGGTGACAGACGTCGACCACACATCAGAGACACCGAAGAATACCTGCGAAGACGATGAAATTAGGGCCGCAGAAGTCGACTTACCTGATGGAACAGCGAACAGGACAGTTCGCGAGGCCGACGATGATGAGTGCAGCGGTGAAGCGATTGCACGTATGCACATAGCCCTGGGCGGGCGGTTAGTCGAGATCGGCAGAGTTGAGAACATACCAGATGAACCCCAGAGCACGCCGCTCGAGGGGGAGGATTGGGTATCGAGCGGCGAGAGCGGAAACTCCACCGCATGCGAGGACGACGAGTCGAAAGCACATGATGGTGCAGACGACGGTGACGGCGAGACGGCAGTGTCAAGACCGTCGGAAGACCCTGCAGACACGCCAGGCAACAACGAGTGTCACCCAGACGCACCCGCAGAGCCACCCGACCAGCCTATGAGCGCGGACAAATGGGATGGCGTCGAGGGGTGCGGTGCGGGCCGAGGACATGCCGAGGAATCATTAAAGGCTTCAGACGAGGGCATGGCGGCGGCATGTGACACCAATGATGCAACACATCAATCACAGGGGCCAACCGAACCGCCAGACAGTGCAGATATTGCATGCACACCAGGCGGCAACCCACCAGTCGAGTCGGGCCGGATACCAGTCATACCAGGCCGAGTACCAGTAGGAACAGGTAGTAACGTCGATGACGAGCAAAGCGAGAGTGCCGCAGATGCGAGCACAGACGTTGACGTTGACAGCGAGGTCGAAGAAGCGCGACAGAAAGCGTACATCAAAAGGGAGAACACTAGAACGCGCCGTAATGAGCCGATTGAGGGGGAGAGAGCATCTGTGCCCGCGCATGAGCAATCGGCAGCGCAAGCTGAAGAAGAGGATCAGCGCCCCTCACTGGGCAACGGCGACGTACCCAAATGGTCACCCGAGCCACCTCCACCACCCTACCAGCTCACACAACGACGAGATGAGCCCCCGGGAGTCAAACTCGAGGGGGAGTGGACCATATCTTCGAGCGTTGACGGAGGCTATACCGGAGTCAAAGCGAGCGCATCTGATGTATCCAGCCACGACGAGGACGCCAGGAATAGGCCTAGGCCAATGAAGAACGTGTTAGAAAACTCTCGCGAACGTCTAGAGCAGAAGGAGAACTCACCTCCATGGAACCGAGCCAGGCCGGATGAGCAGGCGGCGTCAACAGGAGCAACCGGTGATGAAGAGGACTTAAGGGACGTGCCGAAGAAGCTGCGAAACATATCAGAACCTCAGCGCAAGTGGTTTGAACGAGAGCAGACGAAGAGCTCACCCGGAGGAGCCCAAGGAGCCCAAGGCGAAGCGGATGGCCGGAACGGCAAACCAAACCCACCAGGGGACGCCCACAGTCAAACGAAACGCCCTGAGGATATCGAGGACAAGCGTGTCGACGAAACGGACCCACTTTGTCGAGATACCGCGCCAGGAAACTCGAAGGTCAAGGAGAACAAGTCGGGAGGCGACGACGGCAATAGACCGCATCAAACGGATGAAGTCGGAGTCGTAGACGATAGGAGAGGATGGGAGATGGGTTGCAACTGGGATAATATAGTCCGCGTTCTTCGTGTAAAAACCAGGTACATATGTGCTAAATAAATCACACATCCTTACGAGCACACAGATGTAGAGAGCAAACACTGGATCGGATGATTACACAGAAATTAAACCCACTTATTCTCGCTAATCTCATCGGAGACACACCCAGGGACAGCCCTTAGTACTATCATTACATCGCGATATCCTCGGCTTCATCGGTACCATCGGCTTCATCGGTATCATCAGCTTCATCGATACCCTCGGCTTTATCGCTATCCTCGGTCTCAACAAAATCCTCGGTTGCATCGCTACCCTCAGGTATCTGCATTCAAGCACACAATTAGTAGATATACTTAGAATTTTGCCGATGACTTACGCAATACTTAAAGTCTTTGAGCCCATGTGTGGTGGGACAAAGTGTGACTCGTCCGACTTTCAACTTCCGACGCCTTGACTCAGAACCATACTTGAGTTTGTGGGCCCACTTGTCCGAGACCGTCTTGATCTTATCTTCATTAGGACCAATAAACAACATCTTCCACTTCATTTTCCTCATATCCCCATTTGCCAACTTCCAGAAGGCGTCCACACCCTTCTGAGGGCTCTTGTGCTTCATACTCACAGTCATCTGTACAAGATAGATGAACTTTGAAGTGACCAAAGCACCATCGATCCCAGGGAAATTTGGTGCAGAAGGGCGCCAGTAAAAAGGGCGACAGAGATTCAATTCATCCTTGGTTTGACAAATCTTGGACTTCTCAGGAGTAAATTCCGTGGTGTGCTCTGTGGTGTCCCCCGTAGTGCGCTTGAGATCATACCAAGTGATTTTGATAGACTTGCCGCCGAGGACAAGATAGTAATGAACGAAGTTCTCGAATAAATAGCCTGCTGTGGTGGAACCCAAGTAGTGTCCAGACAAGATGTTGAAGAACTTGATTTGCTCGATCTTCTCCAGCTGCATTGATGCATTGCCAAGTATGGAAAGAATCCGTGTCGTAGGGGTCGACGCATTGTAATGACAATGATCTTTAACAACTTTTTCATTGTCAACGCGGACCCTGAAGGGTCTTGTAAAGAATATACTTGAGGCTCCACGGAAGTTCAGATTATTATCGTTACCGATTTCTCTTAAAGAGAACGAAGTTTCTTCGACAGCATGTTTGGCATAACTCTCAATCCTCGCTTCATGTCGCCTCTCCTGGGAAGGGGATGCACATAGTTTGATTAGTGTGCGAGGAACGCTTCCCCATTCAATCGCAAGTCCTTTCATTCTCTCAGAATTGTACCCAAAGACGAGGCTAGACCAGTAATCAGTCAACCCCCTGCGGAACAACCAAACAATGTCACATACGCAAAATTCTTGATCTCCTCTATAGACGGGAGATCCATGACATATAGTTCTACCATCAATACCTTTGTCCAATGTTTCCAACGCCTTTCAGCAAGTGAAGCTGCCTGGAAGATCCGAACACCAGCAGCTTTCCTGAAAGCTCCCGTCGGAATTTCAATAGATTCATCAGAGTCTGAAAGCGCCCATATACCGGGAATGTCCTCCAACGGGTACCTGTCAGTACAGTCGTAGTAGGTGACACCCTCTGCGCTAAACAGCACATATCCGTCATCACGTTTGTTCAAGGAAATTTGAACAGCTACTGGTTTTTTCTCACGAAGCCGTTCAATGGTGGCATACACGAGAAACATAGACTTGCCTGTAGCTGGCGATCAGCAACCCTCGATCAAACAAGAGAGTGAGAAGTACCAATGCCTGGTTGGCCTGTGATACATGCGCCCTTCATGTAGGGAGTGTCTCTGTTGTTGAACTTGCACATGGCATTGCGATACTCTTCAAAGACGAACAGCTTATCCGTAGTTAACATGGGCTCGCAAAAAGATCGCACCGCTCTGAGATGGTTCTCGAAGACGAGATACTCCATGGTTTGGAGTTGCTTCCTGAAGATTAATTGGTTTCCCCAAACATCAGCCCAAAAGGCTCGAAGTAAGGTGAGTATATTCTCTGTTTCGGGGGAGCTTGACATGATGATGGATCGTGATTGTGAGGGTGTCAGTGACGCAGTGTGCATTGCCCCTAAATTCATTGTTTGCATCGGAGTTGGTCGGACCATGGCTGAGCTTGTACAAATTCATGTTTACTCTTCAAGTGAAATGCAATTCTATAGTAATGACAATAATTAATCAAACTAAAAAACTGTAGACTAACACACTGGGACTTTTAATATTTTAAATGCCCCTAAATATGTTTGAAAAAGTAGTTAGATAAAATGAAATTATGGTAATGCATTCTGTGAGTACATAAAATGTGATATTTCATCAACATCTATGAGAAGATTCACAATTACTGATGGGTGCTGAGTCACTGGTATCTGGCTTGCTGTCAGAACTTTTCCTTTCTGCTGAATATCCTTCACAGCTCATGAACTTCAGGGTTTCCCCTTCTGTCCTAGATGTACATTATGATCTCTCTTTCTCATCACTAGGGTATGGCATCATATACCAGGTACAACCCACCATCATTGATTAGCATACAGGTACATCACCTCATTATTTGAGCAGTATATATAATTATCTACCTCCTGTAGCTTTTACTTAGTTTCAAGCAGATTCCCTGGAGTGTGCCTTGTCTGAGTCACACCTGACACTTGCCATGTCAGGTATCAGTGGAGCTTGACAATTTTGCTGATATTCAATGGTATGCTCTCTGGCATTTCACACTAAACAAGCGGAAGCCACTTCATCGCAACAACTGTAAATTTCTAACCTAGTTTTCTTTTTCTCCGATTCAGGCTATCTACACTAGGCCTTTCCCTCAAGGATTAGATTACAAGTCTAGGTGTCAACGATGTTGCTATATATATATATATTGTTTTATTCCATAGTTGGTCCAAGGGAACCACTGGGGTTTCAACAAATACATGCCATCGTTGTCGTCGTCGTGCCGTGTCCGAGTGCGCCTAGCCCGCCCACACGGTCCCGTGCTCTTGGGCTTGCTTTCGGGCTCTTGCACCTCCGCCTTTTTGCGCGCTGCTGTGGGGGGAGCGCGTAAGTCACACATGCAAGCACACAAAAGCGAGCGGACAATGCGCACATCGTCGCGTCGCCTTCTTCTTTGCGGCCGCCTTTCTCCCCTCGACGCGACTCTCAAACGCCCGGTCTTCCTCGCCCTGTTTCTTGTGCTCCTCCAAAATCTACCCATGCCCACCATGAGCAATACCCACCAAAACCGGTTCAAGATACCCATCAACTCAAACTCGTTCAACTCCGTATCCGGCTTGTTCCCCAACTTGTTCGATCGTGCCTCGCCCAATATCTCGGCAAAGTGATGAAACACCTCCTGTTCCTGGAGCTTGTCCCTGTAGATCGGCAGTCCTTCAATGAGCTTCTTGACTGAGCGCTCCGACTTGAACGGCAAGAGAGCCAAGCAAAACGGAATGTCGCGCCATTGACGGGAATCGTCCGAGAGGCGGAAGCCCTGACAGAGTTTGTCGACAATGTTTTCCGCTTGTTTTTCCGATTACGATACAAAATCCGAGGCGCATTCAAGCGTATAACGGGCGACGACGCGCACTTTTTCGATAAAGGAAAACATGTAGCGTATCGTGCTCTGGAATACCTTTTCGTCCATGGCATGTTCCCCAGAAGACAAGTGACTGATGACTAGCACATTTCCATGAGTAAAAACCTGCGCCAGAACCCGAGCCAACACCATACCGTCTAGTAAGTTGTTATAGATAGCATTGTCCATGGTGAACAGTTCGGCAAAAAATAATTTCGCCAGGTCCAACACACGTGGATCCTTGTCCTCCAAGCACTTGGCCATCTCGCCCAGTTGACCCTTGACCTTGATCATTCCGTTGAGAATGAGATGCGTGGGCACCATCAGCGTATTCTTCTTGACAACTAGGTCGTGATCCGAGGGACCCTTGTAGAGTTCATTGCTGCTCTTGTCAATGATACTACTAAACGACACAGCAACGTCGCCGAGCGCGATAACGATGTTGCTACGAATGCTCGCATCTCTCGATGTCTCAAGAATCTTAAACAACAGGTGGTGATGTTGGTCCTAAAATTGGGAGCCGACGCAAAGGAATTTAGCAAACGACAATGTCGCTGTCGCACGGAGTTCGGTTCTCGACGTCTTTTGTGAGTCGTCACAGACAAGGATTTTTGGGCACGACCTACCTTGAACCTGTGCGGACTCCCGCAAACGTGTAAGAGCAATGGTCCATAGAGCGCCAACAAGGAATGTGTGTTGGAATCCTCAGTAAGTCACTGAAGAACTATAAAAACCAACTACGGTGCGCAGTAGCTATGATTATGTAAGCTACCAAATACGAATATTCCAATACTCTCCCTCAATCACGGGGTAGTGGTTGCAGATATGAGTATGCAGCTAGCACAGAGGTAAATGAAAGGTAAAATCAAAAAGAATGATACCTGAAAGTATTTCAGTAAAATAAATGTAATTCGTCCTTAAGTCGACATGAAGTCGCGTCGCAACCTGGCGCTGGCACGATTGCCAGATTTGGTAAGTCGCGGCTCACTTGTGCCATTTGCGTGTGTGCAGTTGACTCATTCGACTATGGCGTCGTTGCGATTGCATATCGCGCCTCTGTGAGGAATATACATGATCTTTGATCCATGCGCACCATGTATGATGCGTCCGACGTGCAGGTTTTGGTCTCGGATTGACCGTATGGCTCGGTAGGTCAATCTTGCTCGACTGATCCTTCTAGGTGACGATTTGATTCGTCCTCGTCGACGCGGTGGATCCGGGTGTTTAATACATCGTTGGAGGTTACTCTGGAGTGGTATGGGAGGTACAGGTACGTGCGCCGTCTTGCGCCTGTTGTGATCGCGCTGACTCAACTTGATGCCAGCTAGCGATCTCATACTGACTTGTTTTGTGTTGTTGCGTATGCCGCTTGTTGCGCTGTCCGTTCCGCGCTGTCCGCCATCTATCTCAGTTCCAACTCCTTTGACTTGGCGCTTTCGGTTGCTGCCGTCGCCTCCCGACTTGCCTTCTTCGACCTTCCGATCTCCTAGCGTGGTATCTCGACAAAGTGAGTCCGTTTCGTCAACCAGCTTGTCCTTAACATCTTCAGGACGTTTCGTTTGGCTGTGGATGTTGCCTGGTATGCGCAGTTCGCCATTCGAGCCATCCCCTTCGCCTCAAGCTCCTTGGGCTCTTCCAGGTGAGTTCTCCGTCTGATCTCGTCCCGGCCCTTCGCGCTGACGTCTTGACGTGTTCCACAATTTCTTTGGCATGTCCCTCGAGTCTTCATCATCTCCGGGCATTCCTTTCGACGCCGCTTGCTCGTCCGGCTCGGCTTGAGTCCACGGAGGTAAGTTATCTTCTTCCTCATGCTTCAAGCGTCCACGAGCGTTTGCTAACGCGTTCTTCATCAGCTTAGGCCTATTTCTGGAGTTCTCGGCATAGTTAAGTGCTCCCGACGCGCTCGCCTAATCTCCGGCACTGCATGCTTCAAAGCTCGCCAACTCGGATATAGTCCACTCCCCCTCAAGCTTTACTCTCGGGGGGTTATTTCATAGTCGCATGCACTGGTCGGGCAGTGGAGGTGGCTCTAGGGGCTCTTTTTGTATTTCGCCGTTGCTTGGTGAGGAACACTGATCATCTTCAGCTCGCGCTGCCGATTGCTCGTGCATGGCTGCTCTCTCCCCCTCAATCAGCTATATGCTCCCGACATACTCGCCTCTACTCCGGTATGGCCTCCGTCAGTTCTTGCAGATATAGCCTGCTCCCCCTTGAGCTTTACTCTCGGGGAGTCTTCTTGCTGTCGTGTATACTGGTCAGATAGTGGAGGTGGATCAGGTGGCTTTTCGGTTATGTAGTCGCTGCCTCGTAGGGTGTGCTGATCATCTTCGTTAGCTTGTGCTGCTGATCACTTTTGCACGATTGTGGCTATACTCTCCCCCTCGATCGGCGCGCTACAACGCGTTCTCGCGTTCTCCCTTTTAACATGCATTTCCTCTGGCGCTTCCCCGACCTCGCCGTTAACATCTGCATCTGCATTCGAATGCGTGGCGCTTTCATTTTGTCTGCCATTGATGTTTCCGCGCGGCTTGACCTGTGTGCCACTGTCCATGCCGTCTGACGGTTCGGTTGGCTCTTTGAGTCAGTGCACCTCTTTATGGCTGTTGCTAGTTGCCGCAAAGCTCACGTCTGGGGCCTTCAACATTTGCTCGATGCGGGTATCAATCCTCTCGGCCCTTGCCTCGACCCTCAACTCGCCATCCACATTTCTGCCTGGTTCAACATGTGTCCAGTCGGCTCAACTGGTAAACTGCTCCCCGGTTCGACATCTGGCAGTTTGCTTGGCCTCTGCGGTCGACACATCTCACTATTGCTGTTGCTTGTCACTGCTATTGTCTCTGTCGACACCCTCGACACCTGCTCAACCCTCGCATTGACCCTTGCTGCACCCTTCAATTTGCCAACCCATTCACCCATGCCAATTGGCTGGTTGGGTGGCTCTGTAGGTGTGTCTGGGTGATGCTCATCATTGCCTGGTGTATCTATAAGGTTGTCTAACAGTCTCAACTTTGCCGTCTTGCTGCCATCACCTATGCCATTGTTGTCATCACATGTAGTGTGTAGCAGTCGCTATCATCTTGGCAACGGCCGAGCTCGCGGAGTAGTCGCGGGGCCTGATGTCAGAGAGATGACTCATGAGCTGTTCCAGTTGGCCATGTGGTAGTATGTGTAGACAGGTAGTTTCCTAGTATAAGGCAGCACTGCTTGGTCCATGCTTGCACTCCTGTAGTATATAAATTGTATTATCACCCTGCTAGACTCCCTAGTCTAGTATATTGGGTCTTACCTAGAGATACCAGTACTATGCACAGTAGTGGCTCCATCATAAGTCCTCTAGTGAGGCATTAGGAGTGGCAGGTGATGCAATGCCCTGCCTAACAGCTAGTCTGTTACACAGTGAGATTGCCACTCCTGCCACTTGACATATGATTCATTCCCTTGAGCAGCATGCCCTGGAGTTCATCTGGTATGTGGTTATCTTTATCATCAACTGACTGCCTCTCTAGGATTTCATGCACATTGAAACAAAAGTCACATGATTAACATGTGATCCTGAGAATGTTTCATATCATGTGATCAACCAAGTCATATGATCAATGAACAATGAAAACAACTAAGTCCTTGAGCTTGAGTCATCACTCAGAGTTAGTGTGGGCAATATGCCCTAAAGGGGATAGATGGCCATGAGGCCATTTTATTTCTGTGCTGTGCACACTTCTCTTCTGATCACCACTAGTATGGCTTCTTATTTTAATTACCATTCTTCCATCAGAACAATCTGATAATGGTTGCCAGGCAACCTTTGTTCTTTTTTTATTCTTATTAAACCTTGTTACAGAGCAGTATCAGTAAGTGACTGGTAGGGTACTCTCTGTTGTAGTATATAAAGACTTGAATGCAATGCCCAAAGACTCCAGTTTAGTCTTTGTGGCTTTCCA
>JBBPKE010000740.1:0-13264 GCA_038089095.1 Tylopilus orsonianus | reverse complement strand
TGCATACAGTAGTGGCCCAGCTGTAAGTCCTCTTAGTGAGGCATACTGAGTGGCAGGTGATGCAATGCCCTGCCTAATGGCTAGTCCATTACAGATGCTGGCTGTTGCCAACTCCATGTAGCATCTGCTACAGAGGGCAGGAGGGTGGGTTGGCAGGCTTGCACTGCTGCTGCTTCACATTCCATATTCATCATTGAAATACATTCTATTTTTTATTGCTCACAGTGCAAGTTGATGTGCTGGACTTCATACATTTTGACTAGGTTTGGCCTGAACCTGAATTTAGAACACTGCTGCTATGTAACTAGTCGAAAAACATGACCTCATACTCGTCTAATAGCCCAGACAGAGTGCCATAATAGCCCTGGCATAGTGCCATAATAGCCCCAACATAGTGCCATAATAGCCTACGTGAATACCACTATTATTGTAATAGGAAAATTCAGGCACTGAAAAAATAGTGTATTGAATTGCTTGGTGCGCCAGTGATCGTATACACCTACAGAACTTTGCTACTCAGCGTAAACTATCGCGACGCCAAGCATACTGGTCAGGATTACTCTCACAGTTCGACCCCGCGATCCGATACATCAAAGGTAAAGATAACGTCTCTGCCGACGTGCTTTCCCGCAGATGCAAAGATGATAGTGATACCTTTTCGGTCTCTTCTGTTTTATCGAAAACGCTACTAATATTGCTGCTCCACTTGCGCATGCCGAGTTTCGAATTGATGTTTGCAGCACCTCGAGTAGTTCTCTCGCACTCAATCGCTCACTGATACTTGACATCTTACGCGGATACACTGATGACCCTTATTGCAAGCAGCTTTTCTCCTTGATCAGCTCCATACTTGGTTTCACCAAGCGCAATGGACTTCTTTATGTCGCAGACCGCCTTGTTATCCCCCGTGTCAACGCATTGCGGGAACGCTTATCCCATGCTGCTCACGGCGCCGCAGAGCATTTTGGCCCAGAGAAGACGTATGCGACTCTCCTAGGCTCCTCCTGTTGGCGTAACATGCGACACGATCTCCTGCAGTAGTATCTCCCTGCGTGCTCTGCGTGCATGCGGAACAAATATCCCATGAGCCCGCCTGCTGGTCCGCTGCATCTGCTGCCTGTCTCGACAAGCGTGGCGACATTGTGGCCATCGACTTCATCGGCCCACTACCTGAAGAGCAGGGGCTTGATGTGCTAGTTACGATGACTGACAGACTGGGCGCTGACCTCTTCGTTCCTTGTCGCGACTTGATCACCACGCCCCAGCCTGCGGCTCTGTTCTTCGACCACTAGTACTGTGAGAATGGGCTACTTCTTGAACTCGTTTCAGACCACGATAGACGGGTCCAGCGAGCGAATGAACAAGATGGTCAACCAGACCATCTGTTTCCTTGTTGGAAGGGACCAAAACGACTGGGTCAAGACGCTACCGGCTGATCACCTCGCACAATCCTCCCCCCTTTCTTCACCCAACAATGATGAAACAGAATTCAAGGTGCGGGATTTTTTGTCTCGTTTGGAGTTCTACGTGCTGGAGGCCCGTGACAACCTTTTTGCCGTCGAGTGCGCACAAGCTGTCGCTAGAAATCGCCGTCGCAACCCCGACCCGTCTTTTTCTGTGGGCGGCCTTGTCCTCCTGTTTAGGAAGAATCGCTACTGTGACTACCTTGCCTCGGGTTCACAACGGGTTTCAAAGTCCATGCCCCGTTTCGACGGCCCTTACCGGATCTCGGGTACAGACCCTTCCACGTCGATGTGCACGCTCGAACTGCCGGCCTCTTCACGGATCCTCCCACCTTCCACGCCAGCCAGCTGCGCATCTTCGTTCCCAACGACGACAGTCACTTCCTGAAACGCGCGGTGTCAAGACCGGACCCTATCCTCATGATGGTAGCAAGCTGGAACATCGGATCAACTCGCACTCCAGAAGATCGACGGATTAGTCGCGGTCGTCAGTATCTGGTGCACTGGGATGGGTTCGGGCCAGAAAACGATGAATGGCTGCTGCATAAAGAGCTGATAGACTGCACGGTTCTGGATGTCTGGGAGCAGCCTCAAAAAGGAGAAGTGGTGAGGGTGTAGGGAGCACCCCCACCACAACACTCGATTACTACGACACCGACTCCACACCTTTCCTCCGGTTCGTCCCGACGCCTTGGGTCATCCCGCTATCCCAGACGTATATATAGTGGGCTGCTAAAGTACAGAATCATCATCCTGTATCTGTTCTACCTCTCATAACGCAGACACTCCCACATTCTGTTCGTACGGTCCCCTTAGTGTTCCTCTTTACAATATGCCAGAAAAAGTTACGTCTCGTGATCGGAAGATGGTAAAGGGAAGGATGTTGAGTGGCTTCAGCAGTCGAGGGACGTCAAGCCAGTGTGGCTTTCGCATGACCTTCAAAATCCTATATCTATTTACTGGGAATAGGATATTGTTAGGCTAGTAGTAGATCATTCTACCAGAGGATTGAACGTATCAGGTCAGAATGTCACTAGGATTTTGAACGTACATGAATATCTATGGAAAGTGTGGAACGATCCAACACGTTTGGCCAGCTGCCTTTTTCACTCGATTCATGATGGCTAACCCCTCATTTTCCTCTGGAACTTCTTCTACGAGAATGCGGTCGACACCCTCTTGTTCGAGCGTCAACAAACCGTCAAAAAGACGCTGAGCGATGACAGTCAGCTCCGACAGGGGCCCCAGAGTATAACGATGCCACTGAATGACTGGGTCCTTCAGGAGAGCCCTAGCGAGAGTAGAGTCTGACGGTGCCAATAGTCCCACCTTTGGGGGGGAATTTGCGACCGTGGAACCCTTGAGAGATGCCAGTAAATCAGATGGAGAGATGGGGTCTGATCCACTAGGTGGGCTCGAGGTTGATCGTAGCAATGTCACGGGAACCGAAGGTGCATAGTGACGATATTTCATGCCCGGAGTGGTGGGGGCTTGTTCGATCGCATCGTCGGCAAAGTCACGACGATGCACAAGAACCTTGGGTGTGGTACAATCAGAGCAAGCAACCTCGAGTGCCCCTTCTATCTGCTCTACAGTGATACCACCTGGTCTAAGAACGCGAATATTGCCGTCCTCGTGCAAGCCGTCTAGGACGGTGCTCTCAATCCCAACGTCACAAGGGCCGCCATCTAGGATGAGGTCGATCTTGCCGTTGAGATCTCGGAATACATGTTCGGCGCGGGTAGGACTTGGTTTTCCGGAAGAGTTGGCACTGGGTGCAGCCAAAGGGGCATTGGAGATAGCGATGAGGGCGCGGGCGACTGGATGCGAAGGCATCCTGACGGCAACGGTCATATGATTGGCGGTAACGATGCCGGGTATCTTGGCGGAGTTGGCCGGAAAGAGGAGAGTGAGTGGGCCCGGCCAGAAGGCCTTGATGAGTGTCTGATATGATGGAGGGACGGCGAAACCGGGAGGAAGGAGGGAGTGGAGCATGCTCTGGGAGGAGACATGGACGATGAGAGGGTTGTCGGCGGGACGGCCCTTGGTGGAGAATATGCGGGAGGCAGCATCAGCGTTGAGGGCAAGCGCGGCAAGGCCATAGACGGTTTCGGTCGGGAGCGCGACGGGTCGGAGGGCGACGAGATGGCGGGCGGCGGCGCGGAGGGCGGCGAGGGCGGGCTCGGAGGCGACACGGGGCTGGCCGTCGGGATCAAAGGAGATGCACGCAGGATCGCATTTGAGCACCTCCGTGGCCAGGTGGCGACGGAAACAAGTCAACATGTCTATCTACTAGTCGCGGACCGTCCTGGGCATGCTCAGCCCCACCCGCCGCGCCGTGGCCTCTATCCTCTGCTGCCCAGCCAGGTCGACCAGCGGGTTGTACCGCTCCAGCAGCGTCTGCTCCAACAGTCAGCCGTGTCCAGAGTCGGCAGTAACCGCCCCCGTCACCTTGTACTCCCTCTGCGAGCGCATAAAAGTCACCACATTGCGAAATGACTCGGACTCCCGGCCGTGTTTCTCGAACAGTCTTCGCAGGTTGGCCAAGACGTCTCTGCTCCTCTGCGTTCGAGGCGAGATGCTCTGGAAAACAGCAAGAGGTCAGCCCTACCGAGTCAGCGAGGACACGCTCCATGAGTTCACCGCTCTGGCAACTTCCCGGGCTATGCTGCGGTACAACCGAACACCGTCCATGTCAAAGCGATTCGGCAACTGTCAAAGCAAGTGAATTGCATAATGTCGTGGGATCATCGTCCACACTAGTCCATTGTCCCCAACAATGGTCATCCAGCGTTGTCGCCAGCACATTCAAAGCGCCGCGCTCTTCACTCGACGCCCCGCCATGATTCAAAAGGCTCACTCAAGTAATATTTTCGTGTCTGAAAACTCCACAACTCATCAAGACGTTTCTGCTCTAATCCCGACGGTATGGTCAAGTTCTGCGCCCCGAGCGCCTCTCCTTCTCTACATTCCTCTGCCTCTGCATGCATTCGACCGGCGCATGGACAGGTACGTCGTTTCGCAACGACGCCATCTGGGCTAGTGGACTGAGTTGTGTTGAGGTGCAGCCTGCCGCACCCGCAAAGCCGCGTCCTACATTACGCCGACGTGAGCATAAGCTGGACAAGGCAGCGGCCGCCGGCAAAGCCTGCATACAGCGAAGCCGGTTAGCCGAACCACCCAGTACTCGTACCCGCGTCGTGTTTGTGGGAAATGTACGTTCCACCGAACCCCCAATCTCGCTCTCTGATTGTCGTCAAAGATCGGCCCTGACCTGGACGCGAACGCGCTGAGGGCTCATTTCAAGTGCTGCGGGAATATCATACAGGCCACGATTCACTGCTGTGGTGGAGTGGCTATGACAACTAAACCTCCTCCTTCTACTTATACCCAGGACATGGACATTAGACAGTATGGCATCATTACCTTTGACTCAACGACCGCTGTAGATGAGGCCTGCAAGATGGCGGGTACCCTCCTCGGGGAGCGCAGGATCACGGTGGGTTGGCTGTTTTTCGACCAAGGCTGGGGCTAAGTGCTTTCTCAGGTTTGTACACATATTGCCAAACTTCCCGAGGTCCTGCAAAAGATTGAACAACGCCTGAAAAGTTACCGAGAGAGGATGGAACCAGAGGACGCACATCGTGCCGAAATGAGCGCACTCAGGTAGGATGCTCCGTGTGTTTACCAGATGCAGTACTAAACGTTGCATCAGATCAATCAAGAAGCATGACCCCACGGTCCTCCTTGATCCCCAACACGAAAAAGGGGGAAAGCGGCGCAGGAGGGGCAATCTGATTCTAAGTCACAGTTTTCCAGAGGCCATTATTTGATGGTCTCGGTGTCTCGTTGTCCATGTCATTTAGTGTATGTATGCTCTATGTCGGAACGCGTCGCGGACCTAATCGGTGTGCCACATTCGCACATTGTGAGCCGGTTAAACAAGTTTGGCCTTTTCGCATGCCATAAGTTCTCTGGCAACACCCCCCCCCCCTCCCCGTTGTCTGACCTTGAGAGAGCCAGCCCTCTTTGTCCCCCATCGTCTGTATGGAACTGGCCTGACCCGACTCCTACACCGTGTCCAGGTGAGATCAGACTCGATGCACAATCCCGTCGTGCAAACTGATTCTCGGGCCGGTTTTTATCTAGTCTTTGTTCCCTTGACACACTTGGATCTTCGTGCGCTATGGCCAAAACTGCGGCTCTGAATCCAGCATCTGTGCCTTTCTTCCCTGGCAGCATGCGTGCTGGAGAAGACGACGTTGCGCCAAATGGCTTCACTCCCGCTGTTCCCACACCTCACCCAGAGCAAGGTCGGTCCCCGTCTGTCCCTGGCCTCGCCGCCTCTCCTGTCGAACACAGGTCTGTACGCTCCTCTCCGAGTGCTGTTCAGGGCAGCGAGTGCCGAGAACGCCCTTTCGAGATGCCCTTTCAACCATCGCCTACCATTTCCGATGTTCCGTCAACCATGCACCATCTAGACCTCGACAAACCGCTCAATTTTCCTCGCCCTCGCGAGATGAGCCTAGTTGGGAGCTTAGAGGCTCTCCCAGAAACGGATGATGCACATGGATCAGTCACCACAGATGATGGAGCGCAAGCGCCTACAGATTTCCCCTTCCTTTCTGCACCTATCCACCAGGGCAGGCGTCACATCAATACGCCACCCGTCAACATAACGAGTAGCGCGTCTCGTTCACTGTCTTTCAATGCCAACGGTCCATTCATATCTGCCTCTCCCGTTTCGTCGTTAGATTCCGGCAGCCAGTTTACTTCTGGTGCAGAGTTCTCTCAGAACCTTGACGCTCAGCTCAAAACATCTCCTCTCATCCAAGATATCATCGAGCGTCTGCTGCGATGCGAGTTCACAGCTCAGGAAGTTCAACGTGAACTCCGAGATGTGCACCGCAAAGTAGATTTCCTCGTAGAGCGTTCGTTTAGCAATGCGCCACAGGCTAGCAGTTCTCAACCAGAATTCAAGGACCCTTTCGCACCCAGTGGTGGTCAATCCGCTGCTTCCTTGACTATACCTAGAACATCTTTTAGTGCCGGTATCGCACCAAATCAATCACCACCGCCCGACGACATTACCCAAATATCACAGCGCTTAAATACCTTGACCACATCTGTTGGTCAGCTTCTCGCGCTACAAACACAACAACACATTCAGGGAGCAGCTGCGCTCGGTCGACTCACCCCTCATACACCAGATCTTCCCCCAAATCAGCCATTCGCGGCCAATATAGCGCCTAATCCCGCGCTACTAGGCCATGCGCTACCTAATCGACCAGAATTGAGGCCTGCTCCTCGCGCTCCGAACCCTCCTACACGAACTTGGTCTGCGGGCAACCTTGAGTTGCCTCTGAGGGTAGACAACGTCGCAACACTCGGACGTAGCGATCCTGTGCGTGATAAACGCCGATCCGTCACCGGAGGACTGTTACGCAGGGAATCGGTTGCTGTGAGCTCGTTATCTTCCATTACCATGTGCAGTTCTGACCCAACGACCGGTAGATCATGGATGGGCAAGGTAGTGATTGGTCGGGAAGTTCTCCTCGCGACAATGGATCTATGGTCTCTAAATGGGAACAGCTGAATCTTGCACCTGATTTGCTTCGCTCTCTGAGCAAATTTGGGTGATTTCACTTCTTACACGATAAATTCACCCCAGACTGATGCAACTGGCAATTAGTGTTGGCCCACCGAATAAGATTCAGCAGCGCGCACTTCCTTTCCTTCTTCGTGGTTCTGACATTATTGCACAAGCTCCTCCGACTCAAGAGCGTATTGCCGCATATGTCATACCTGCCATTCAAGTTGCCGTGGTCAATACGACGGGTAGACCTCCGAATAGAGGCCCACTTGCTGTGATGATATCCACCACTGTGGATCAGGCGACACAAGCACAGCGTATGATTCGAGACTTGGGAGGACCGATTGGCATCCGATCAGCGTTGGGAGTGGGCACCTCAACAAATGCAAACGACCTCGCGCAGGAGCTGCGCCTTCTCCAGCAAAACATGCCGCACATTATCTGTGGGACGCCACAGAAATTGCATGCACTGTTTACTTCCCCAGGTGGTCTCACAGGCTCAGAAGTTCGTTTTTTGGTGCTTGATGAAGTTGATCAGTTGATTGCTCGGAATCTCCACGAATATGTTTTCAACATTGTCAAGCTACTGCCCCCTCCCAGGTCCCGTCCGGTGGGTTCCGGTACTCCAACGCCTAGTTCTAATGGCTCGGCTCAATCACCTTTCACCTCATTCGATGCCAACAATCCGCTGGCGGGGGTGGTAAACTCTGCGCGAAGATTTTCCACGATTCCTCCCTCGCCCCCTCACGAATTGTTAGCCAACCCAACGATAATCGAGCGCCAGACAGCTCTGTTTTCGAATACGGTGCCTCAGGACGTCTTGAACCTTGCGACGGCCATCCAGTTAAGGGAACCCGTTCGGGTTCTTGTACGCCGAGACGGAAATGTAACCAGTTCCGAGACCAGTCAGGGGTCTAGGGGGTTGCGACAGTTTTATCTGTACCTTGCTTTCACGGCTGGTGGTCGCGCGGACTCTACCAATGTTAGTGCGCAGGGTGGCGGCCATGGAATTATTGGCTCAGGTAGAGGCTCTTCGAGTATGGAAACTGCCCAGGCTCGGGAGTGGAAATTGGATGCATTGGCTGACATTTTCGATGACGTCGAGGTCAGCCAAGCAATCGTTCACGTTGGCGGGATGAACGCCTTGGATTCCGTCGTGTACAAACTAGCGAGTCGTGGATTGGAAGCGGTCCCGCTTGTGGGTATATTCATATGGCACCGCCTACCACGCTGACCTGCCTCTTTCTAGCACGGAGAAATGAACGCTGGAACCAAACTAGCGGCTCTGAACAAGTTCCGAGGTTCAGCTTCGGCCATGATGAGGCAGCCAGTGACCAAGGTGTTGGTTGTCAATGACGTTCAAGTCAAGATTCCAGAGATATCTCACGTGCCTCTGATCATCAACTATGGTATATCCAACTGTCTCTGGCTCTTCTTTGTGTACTAAAGATGTTTACAGATTTACCTAAAGCGGTGGAAGAATATGCTCATCGGTAAGGTAATATCACATTTCTATTTGCCTCGTCTCACGCCAGTATTTACAAAGCGTCGCTCCCGCTATTGCATCAAGTTACACGCGTGCTGGCGTTATCATAAATTTCGTGACTGCGACGGGTGGAGACGTTGAGATGCTGCGGTCCATTGAATGCTTCTACAAGTAAATATTCGAATTTGGTCGTGGATACCTTGCTCACCGTATATCTTTCTGCAGGATAAAATGCGTACGCACCCCCTTTTTGTCTCCCACTGCTTAGAACAAAACACTCACGAGCTTCCACAGCCTGAAGTTCCAATGAGTCTTCGCGATATTGTTTAAATTTTTCACGACTTTCCATGTTCTTGTATCCCTACGTGCACGGGTCCCCCGCTGGCCCTGGCTTTGCTTATTCACACCATCAGTCACCCCAGCTACTATATCAACCGCATACAGGCAACCTTCCGGTCACGATCCGTTCTATACCCGTATATCCGGCACCCCTACCCAGATCACCACGATGCGAACGAAAACTGTTTCCGTACTGTCGATTGCTCCCATCTGCCTTGTACCACTGTATAGCAGAAGTCTCTTTCTCTATGATTGTGTTTCCTTGCGTATACTGCGTTACACGATTTTCCTTTACCCTACGTCTTCTCACGGATACATACTTTTATACGATCAACATTGGACCACGAGTATCTTGAGCGTACCGTCTTCGCTGCACGATGCAAGGCGCTTTTCGGGAGATTCGTTGGTAGGCTGCCATGCCAGCCGATAAATCTGGTCGACGTGAGCAATGCTGTGCTCAAACGCTAAGTCCCGCAAAACGACAGAGCGAACCAAGGCATACCCGACAGGAATCGAGCTTGAAACTTCCCATTTTTCCGGCGTAGCAATTAGGTTGCTGTAAATGGCGATCTCCCCTGTTTCCAAACCAACAGCGACCAACCGCCTGGCTCGCCATCAGATCTACAACGTCTGGCGCGTCGAAAGCAGTCCATCTTACACACCTCGTGGCATCTAGAGAACAAAATGCGACCGCAGTCGCGGCTGCCGCGAATTTCAACGTGGCGAGCGCGAACCAGCGCCCCGAACCCGCATTCGGAGACCAGATTTTAACCTAGCGACGAGGTGAGCGCATCGCCCCCCGCTAGACAACGTGAGACGAATACCATCTTGTCTCGCGAAGCAGTGGCAAATACATCCCCCTCTCTGCTCCACGTACAGTCCCAAATGATGCGCGTATGCGACTTGTCTGCAGAGACCGGGAAGTAGCCTGCCAAAGGATAAGTTACGTCGACCGACACTCCGCCGAGTGGTCACTTGCCGTCGACCCGTCTCTCAAACGATCGCCAGGTGCGATCACGACTGACAGTGACAATGTATCGGTCGTCCGGGCTGAACGCGATACGCGTGACTGTGAGCGCGTGTCCCTCCAACGGCGACCCGAATGGCTGGTATGTGGATGTCGAGTACACGCGAACGACGGCGTGCTGAGCAGAGGTAGCTCTACAAGCAGTGGCCAGTAAATCGTGCGCGTTGGACGACGCCACGGTCATAGACTAAGTGGGAGCGTATTTAATACCGAGTGTTCAAAGAAACATATGTGCATTGTCACCTCGTAGCCATGGCCAAAGACCTTTTCGACTTCAGGCCAGAGTGTTGCGGCTGCAAGTTCACCTTCAAAGGGGCGCCGATGCGTCGATGACGAGTCAAGTTGAACTATCAAACGCAGTGTCAGAACGGTGGGTGATGACTCAACAGTAAAAAGAGTCGAACCCTGGTCAACTGCCTTGTTGGACAGCCCCAGAGGAGGTACGTGGGCTGCAATCGGCCGATCGTCCTGACAAGTGTCGTCAACACGTTTGCACCATCGACCCGTCCAAGCTTCCTACTGTATTTTCCGCAATACCCGGAACGCCCGCCTTCTGAACGGTCTCCACGAACCCTCGGGGAGCCTCAAAAATCCGAGCGACTTTCTCGTCCGCGACACTCGCAAACGTCCACGGACCAAGCCAAGTGGCACCAACAAGATCATATCCGTGTACTTGGGGGCGCGCCAGTTCATGCCACGTGGCGGAAGTACGTGAAGGAGAAGGAACGGCACCATGCACGCGGGTTGTTTGATCCAACCTGAATCACTTGGGCAGATGTAGATATATTCACTGAACCCGACTTACCCGACAGAGATGATGTAATCTCCAGCTGGACTCCACTCAAGGTCTTTGACTGGCCCATTGTGTCCACTGAGAGCGCCAGCTTCACGCCATTGCGCAGTGCCTGGACCGGCTTCTGTTGCCTGAAAAGATCGCCAGCGTCTCCACCCTCCGTTCCATCCCCAGCCCAGGACCTCGTCACCTTGCGAGGTTCTGGCCCAAAGTCCGCCAATGAACCCCCCGAGGCGCTGTCCACCAACATCACCGAACCGTTGTCGGTTGATCCATATCGAACCAGCTGTGACATTGCCAGATGATGCTGGATGTAATATTTGACTGGGGGACCACAGAATTAAAGAAGAATCCGTTGAACTTGACAAGAGGGTTTGTGGTGATAAGGTGCCTGTTGGAGTAGATGGTAGCCATGCTAGCGATGTCACGCCCGCGTCGTGCCCGATCAGTAGTGCGTCAAACGTTATAGCGTATTGTTGGACCCTTTTCAACGCTCGATCACGTCCTCGCGAGCGAAATGGGGAGAAGAACACACCCGATATCTCTGGACTTGACCGTAATGATATGTCGTTTCAGCGTGATTTGCCTTCCACCTTCTTCGCCCTCTGAGGGATCCGCGAGCGAAGCCTCAAAGGTGTCCAGTAGATCGTCACTGAGTGCATTCGTACTCTTGATCTGATCTTTCCCAACTTGCAGACTCTCCGAGGGACTTATGTTCCACAGCCGAATCGTCCCGTCCTGGGAGCCCGAAGAAAGGACGAGTTGATCGTCGGAAGGCGTTCCCAATGCCTCTGTCGGCGTACAGAACGCCACGGCTCGTACCCAGTCTTCATGACCTGGGAGGACGACAGAACGAACAAACTATGCCAGGTTAGAACGGCGAGGACGGCAAGGAGATCTAGGACGTACATTGCCCTCGGAGCGAGTCCAGACGTGTACGTTTCTGTCCGTTTCGGCGATGGCAAGGATAGCGGCTGTTTGAGAATCAAAGGACCCCGAGTGACTTTTGTGACGTCAGATCACAGACCAACGCAGACCTTGGGAACGAGGAAGCGTCGTCATCGCGAGCGCCAGTGGATACTTTCCCTGAAGAGAGAGAACCTGGGTCATCTCCACCTTGACTACGAGCCAGCCCGATCAGACCGCAAACGGATGAAGGGGAGCATTCGCGCACGGGTTTCTTCTTGGTCGACGAGGGACCATATCTTGACGGAGGAATCAGAGCTTCCCGTCGCAAGGAAACCTCCTGATGCCGAGAGAGCAGAGATCGGCTGGGAATGCGCATGTACGGTGAGTATGTCCTTCCACTGCCGTCGATCTTGGCATCAGAGATCGTAGACGTGGAACAGGGAATGTCGTACATTTTCAAGCTTTTGCCAGAACCAAAGGTGCCCCTTGTCGTCCGCACTCGCGAGGCGGTCGTTGCGTAGAAATCGCACGCAGGTCACCGAGCCCTCGTGACCTGCCAGGGTGTGGTGAACGCCCTCGTCACACTGGTCCTAGATGCGGATGCGTCAGTCGGGGCCACTTGAGAAGAAGAAGCAGTGGACTTGCGTCGACATTCCACAAGGCCACGAGACGACCAGAGCCGAATGCGACGAGGGTCGAGTCGGGGGACGCGTGGGCTGCGTGACTGAAGCGATTGGCAGATGCAGCAATGTACGCAGCCGACACTCGATGGCGAGACATCCCAGAGAGCGGTTCAATCACGTGCATTCATTTCATAGCTATCTTACAACTACTCCAACTTGTCTCGCTTCACACTCGTGGCACAAGGAGCCCAGCCTTCACTCCGGGCCTCGCAAGGAGGCGGTCCACCCACGCCTACGCGCGATAAGCATGTGTTCTTGATCGGCAATCAGATGCTTACCTTGAGGTCAGGAAAGGCATCGAGGGTGTCTACCCCGGCGTACTGATGGATGCGGACCCTGGCAACAATGCATGAAAGAATGCTTGCCAACGTCGGGCGGTCGACGTACCAGGGGAGGACATTGATGTCTGCAACGCTCAGCTTGCCCTTGCCCGGTCCAGCAAGATATTCACGGCCCTCGAGACGGATGTTGAGCACGTTGTACAAGCGAGCGGTCTCCTCGGTGTAGCCTAACCCGAGTCAGCATAGACGGTGCAAGGGCAGCGTTTTCACACACGCTTCTTGCCGTACGGGATGTCCTCGGGCGCATAGTTCCTAAAGTGGTTTGCTGGAAACGACAAATGAGCAAACACACATGTGCACAGGGAAACGCGCACCCTGTCCCTGCATAGGACCAACGCCACCGTGCTACGGACCGAGTTCGATGAGCACAGGCGGGGCCGGTGTCAAGTCACTTACAGCAAAGAAGATCCACTGAAGCATGACGCTTTCGTCGTCGCTTCCAGCGGGGAAGGAGAATATACCCTTGGTGTCATACTTGCGGACGAGGTACAAGAGAATGGCGGCACTCTCAAAAACATTGAAGGGTCCTGGCTCATGATCGCGGTCGACAAGGACCGGGATGCGGCCGTTGGGGTTGAGAGCGATGAACCAGGGCTCCTTCTGGCGGCTGGTAGAGATGTCGATCTTATC
>JBBPKE010000739.1:0-13265 GCA_038089095.1 Tylopilus orsonianus | reverse complement strand
AGAAAGAAGACAAGTGGTCGTAATGGTCAAGTTATAGAAGAGAACGATGGCCATGTCATACGACGAAGAACAATGGGACTTGCAACACAATAGGCTACCCGAAAATGGTAGTCCGTGTGTACATCTCCTGTCTAGTCGTTGTATCGTTGGCCCCGGGTCGCTATCCAAGTTACCGAGTCATGAGTTTCAATGGTCTACGTCAGTGGGCCTGCTGCGGGTGTTGCTACACTACCTAGCTATCCCGAATCAATGCGATAAGCTGGTGACACTGGCAACTGCATCTGCCATCTCCCCACCTAGGCCAGACCGCTTTTTATGCCGCCGTTTCCGCTTCTTCTTCTGGGTACTGTCCTCTACATTACCGTGACCATCCTCGTCGAGCGCAGATGCGTGGGGGCTAGCGTCGAAATTACGTTTCCGCTTTCGTGACTTGCCTGGAGCTTCTGCTGGCTGATCACCGATGTTGCTCATGTCGCTCTCGTCACAAGCGTCTTCGTTCTGCATCGCTTTCAGCTTTGCACGCTCCTTCTTTCCCTTCCGTTTCTTCTTCTCTCCATGCGCTTCGGTAGATCTGCTCTTCAAGCCCGTACCCGCATCCAGGGACCAGGCACCCTCGTACTGCGACCCCACTCGGGAATGCAGACTTTCGCGAAACTCCTTCAAACGCTGAACGTGCTTTGGGTTCCAGTTCTTTTTCGACTTGACACCTGGGACATCGGGGCTGGTCAGGCTTCATGTTGAGTTTCACGATGAGTACACCGACCTACGTCAACGCGATAAGGTGCCATCTTCCTGAGTCCGACAAACGAGTTCAGCTCCGCGTCCGTTGCAAGCAATATTTCCGCCGGCGCAAGTCCATAGTTTTCTGGTGCGCTCGAGGTATAGTGGAAACGTGTTGGCATGTGTGACGTCTAAAAGGGTTACATGTGAACACGAACACGAACCGTCTGCAAGTCGAGCAAACTCACGATTCCGCTAAATCCGAGTCGGTTCACCACTTCGTCCATGTAAGCGTCCACCTTGCGCTTTCGCTCTTCTTCCGTACCATCCCATCCCTCGCCATCGTCATCCCAGTCGTCCCAACTTGCACCGGTATTCAGGTCCGCATCCATCTCGTCCACATCTACGCCAACACCCTCGTCTACTTTCTCCTTTTTCTTCTCTTTTTTTCTCTGTTTCTTCAACTCCGTTTTTGATTTGGTATTTGTAGGCGGGACGATGTCGTCAATGTTGATCTCATCATCCCACACCGGTTTTTCTGCATCATTATTATCTGGTACAACATTAGTCAGGTGGGCATGGGTAATATCAGTTCATTTCACCGATCCCGTCTTCAGCACCGTATAGTTCTGCCATTTGTGCGTCGTGCTTCGAGGGGTCCCAATCGGCGTCCAGATCGAGATGTGCGAGGGCTGTATGGGATTGGGATCAAATGCCCAAGGTGCAACCAACAATTAACACAGAAACACGGATCAAATTGTGAGTAATACCTTCATCGCCAATGCCACCTAGGCCACCTTCAGAACTAACCATTTCAAGCTTTCTTCGCAGTTCTTTGACCTTGAGCGCTTTCAACAGCGCGAGCTCTTCTCTTTTTCGTTGCTTTTGTGACTTCTTGTTCGATGTATCTTTACCTATTATCAACACGTTCTCTCCATCTGGGTCTTCTGCAGCGACCGCGGCCTCTACCAATACACGTTCTCGTCTGATCTCTTCCCTTCGCGATTCTAGTAGTGACTGTTTCTCCGCTTCTTTTCGTTCCTTCTTCCGTGCGCGGGCGTCCTTCCGCGTAGCAGATTCGCGTCGAACGGACGCGACATTACGAGGATAAGATGCAATTAAGGCACCACCCCTGTATGATTGTCGTTAGCCGGCGTTCAAACCAGGCCGTGAGGATGATCTCAAAGCGACCAATCCTCGAATCGAGGCAGGAGTACTTACGGTTCCTCGAATCGAAAGTTGTACGACGTCTCAAACGCGTCTGCAAGATCGTCGAATGAGTCCTCGTCTGAGAGTGCTGCACCGGCAGCTTTTCCTTCGTTCTCGCCCGGGTGATGGTCAACACTGTTGACATCATCCGAGTCGGTACGCGATAAAGCCGATTTCCGCTTGGACTGCTTCGACGACGATTCAACGATTTCGTTGTATGTAGGTACACGCCGGTTCGAGCGGTCTATCCACCCACGGTTAAAGATATAACTGTATGAAGGATCAATCGTCGTTGACAGAGTGAGACCGTGCCCGCTCCATTCTGATAGCGGAACAGGGTGCAACACGTCAAAAACTTGGAGTACGTACTTCACCAGAAACTCTTGATCGGCTTCTTCCTTCGACCTTTTGTCTAGCTTCTTGACCACTTTCTTGCCCAGTGCCTCGTCTTTTTCTTGCCCTTTCCCTCTCTCCTTTTCCTTCTCCCGCTCCTTCTTTCCCTTCTTCTTTTTCTTGACCTCATGTCGAGGGTCATCGTCTCCCACAATTTCGGGGTCCCCCAAGGCACCAGCTACTTTGTCGGCTTCCACAGTGACGAGGTTATGTAGGTCCTCTCCGACCTCCCGCTCCAAGAACGCCTTGTACTCTTCCTCCTCTAGCTCGATCTCATCACGTGTTCGTGATCGGGGTATAAGTAGCTCGACATCATCCCCCGACCCTAGTCGTCACGCACAACCACATGGTCGTCAATTTCTTCATGAAATTTTTATCTAACGAAAAAAAAATTACCTTGAAGATCGGAATCGACTGCGCCGTGGAACGCGGCACGTGTTTCTGAGCGAAGGAGTGCTTGCTCCTCAGTATGCGTTAGTGGGCGTGATTCAGGACTCGGGGAGCGTGGGTATTCGTCCGCGTCGGCGAGGGCAGATGCGAGGGCAGCCTCCCGAACCGTCAGCGGCTTCGACTGGTTTCGAAGTGTGCACCAATATGAGGGATGATCACAGTTGAGGTTAGGTGGTGCTCGCCTTTTCTCTCTTTTTCAGCTTTGTTGCAGGTGCCTTGTCCTGCGTTCGCGTATGTTCCTCTACAAAAAAAATACGAATTCCTGCATTAAAGACTAGGCCAAGGGCGGCCTAACGAGACGCGTCCCGCAGGTCAGAAGCAGGAACCAGACGCACCTTCAAATACCTGTCTGTTGTCTTGATAAATGGCCGGATCCTTCTTCCTGATCCGTGCTAGCGTACGAAAAATGGCAGCATCCACCGCTGGGGTGAGCTCCTCTCCATCCGAGTCCTCTTCAGTGTCCTCAGAGTCCTCCGAATGGTCGGCATCGGAAGCGTCTGATTCTGAGTAGTCGGACCCGTATTTCTCTTTTACTGCAACACCAGAGAACGCACGTCAGCCGCGTCAAAAAACAGGCCCACCGAATGAATTTTACATACGCTTCGCGAGCTCCTCCCGTTCCTTCTTGTACTCAAACGCTTTTGCATAGTGTTCATTGATCGTCAGGGTGTGAATGTCATTTGTTTCAGAGTCAGAGTTTGACAGCATGATGTATGTTTTATGGCGTATGAGTCGGCGAGCGGAATAGGTCGACAATATCTTGACGGGAAGAGGCACTGCATGATCGAATGGTTGTTTGTAACTGTTAGGATTAGAGGTCCCATCAATTGAATTCCTCGTCAAGCTAGCTGTGTCCTCAGGTGGTCTCTTCTCTTCGTGCATTGACAATCAATCCAGGTCTGGCTCTCCCAATTCCACTGGCAGTGAAGTGGGAAGGGCACAAGACAGCATCATTAGCACATGCTGTCCGTGCGGGCAGGGTATATGATGGCACTGTGATCATCCATTAGCATGGGCAGCACGATTGGTGGTGACGAACGAAATGTGAGGAGAAGAGTGTCTTGAGAGTGCGTCTTGAAACGATTTGTGCGTGTCTTTTCTTTTGTCGTGTGTCAACATTCCGATCCACTTTCTTGGGGGGACAGTATGGACACCAGCTTTCTGGTGGATTGCATCGCACCTCGAGATGCCGAAAAGATGGAGCGAAGAAGGAGCAGGCCAATGGCGTTTCGTCCGCATAAGCCTACGCTGATGATGACAGTGAAGGGCCCAAAGAGGGTGGAGAAGCAGGACCGTGACCCCGCATTCACCAGCGCGTAGGCTGACCACTACTTTCGGGTGAGAACTCCTGTGTCCCTGCGATTCGGCCAAACATGATCATGACATTTCTGATGACCTGAGCCTGATGAGACTGATACTACACATGTATGTTCGTCTTCCTCACCCCAACCTCTTTGCGTGGACACTGACGTTCGGGACGGCAATGAAGATGGAGGTGGAGACGGAAAGGTGGAAACGGATACAGACGAAGAAACAGTACAGAGTCGAAAAGGAGAGGTGGAAGAGAGTGAAGCCGGTCGCCGGTGGCATGTCTAAACTAACAGGCATTAGAATGTGGTGTGATATATCTGCCTATACAAGTGGTTATTCCTAGCTCAGAGCATATACTGGTATGAGCACAGTGACCTTGACTGTCAGTCACTGGCATGTCTCCAAGTCATTTGCATCCAAAAACTTATGATGCTCCAAAGACTCAAGTGACTATGAAAATATGTGATACACATTCTCATGTACGCAATACTCGAGTCAATATGTGTGCACTAAGAGTCCAGCTATTAACAACGACAGAAGCTCAATAGTATCTTTTGGCTATACAGCCTATGCCAGGATGGAATGGCATAGGCATAGTCTTCAGGCTTTTGCGATTGTCACATCGTCTTCACCAACTCATTCCTCCCCTCCGCGTGGACCCTGTCAACATCGTATTTTCGAGCTCCGACGGTGTCGAGATAGTGTCACTTGACAAACAGGCCGTCTCACGTAAGACGATACGCGTTTTCTTGGCTCCTCAAGCGGATCAAATTCATGTCGTCCTCCCCCAAGACTTTTCAGGAAGCCCAGGTGGGTCACAGCCCTCCTACCCACACTGCGAATCCATGCTGATCATCCCCTCTCAAAGTCCATCTACGATCGCGCCACAAAATTAGAGTTTGCTGCAGAGTTCCCGCCCGCATTCACCCTCTACCTCGAGGCATCCGATGCCTTCCTCCACCTGTCACGCGCCTCCACCGCCAACCCCGCACTCCAGGCACAATGCAAGGCAAATGCGCTCAAGGCCATCCAGCGCGCCGAAAAGATAAAAAAAGCCAGCAAGACACCTGGCACACAGATAGGCATGATTGCCGCCACAATCGACCCCTTTGCAGCGGGTAAGAGGCGTCGAGTGTCGAGTGTGTGGGTGTATTCACTCACAACATAGCCGTGGTGCAGATCACCAAGCTTATGTGCTTCGAAAATCGTCGATGGTCAACGACATTCATTACCCTCTTTGGGATGAGCCCGTTCCCCTGCCAGCGAACCCAGGGACCCGTTACTCGTATGTATGCCTCGCCGCGGATCAATGGTCCCCATCTTGCTGACTGTTTGTGCCCATCAGCGATCCCAATGGTCAACCAACTATCCCTCCATCCAAGACCGGCTCTTCAGCGGTCACATGGAAAAAGCTCTTCTGCGACCCCTTTACTTCTCCAGAGTCTAGTTTGACCCTGACACCCGCTGACATAGATCAAAACATCATCAACGACTGTTCAGTTTGTGCTTCCATAGCCGTTTGCGTGCAACATAACCAAAGATTTAATTCGAGGGTATGTTTTCTATGCTGCATCTTTCCTCAGTTTCCCCTTCATCTTCGGTCCGAGCACTATTTATACGACGTAAATCCCTTTTTTCTTGTCTGTTACTTCTGTAAACACGAGGATGACCCACATACTGATCAATCCTTCGGGATTCTACTCTCAGTTACTGTCCTCGTCTTTGTTCCTCGGAAATCAGCCAGGTAGATATGATCTCAAAGCATATCTGAATGGTGATTGCAGACGAGTATGTAGATCACTTCTCAATCAATAAAGTGCGTTAACATGCCATGGCACGTTGCAGATATGTAAGTGTCAATTGAGTGGTTATTGAATCCAGGGTTTTGATTTTCCCATTTTTGCGTCACATCCATTCTCCCTGCAAATACTAATGTCGTAATTTGACACGGAAGCTATCGACGATTTGCTTCCTTTTGATGACAACGGGCAAACTATGGGAATATCATCAGGACGAAAGGCAGTTGCATGGCCGGCTTTGATCGAGAAAGCCGTATGTCATCATTCTCATATGATGTACTGTGAAGTTGATGTTAATCCACTAGTACATGAAGCTCATGGGAGGGTATGATTTTCCGGGATCGTAAGTAATTTGTGACGTTTGACATTTCTTTACTGATATGACTCTCGTGTAATGCATGTGTCTGACGACAGGAATTCTTCCATCGATCTACGGTGCGTGTGTGACTAGTTCATTTACACTTGTGTTGCATGGAATTTAGCGACGTCATGGTCTAGGGTATTGACAGGTTGGATACCTGAGCATATTGACTTACAAAGGTACGGTTCCTGATCGCTCACGATTTGTTCAAGGCACCCGCTAAGGGTATGCTATCAAATCCCTGAGCTTGCTATCCCTCATTTCCTGGAATGTGTATATCTTTATGATACTGATTTGAATCGGTAGCACCTCATTTGAAAGGGAGAAAACGTGGGAAAGAATAGTGAATGGGTTCCGGAAAGGTGGGCGCAACAAATCCGCGACGAATTTCCCCTGACCCAGTTTCCTACATAGGTTACTGTATGTTAACTGTTGGCACGGACGCCAAGACAACACTGAAAATTGAAGGGGTGAGGCTGTTACCTTCGCACGATTATGCTGTCGTCGGTGAGTCAGATGGATTATATATACGGGCCTTGGACAAATTGTATCTGCTCACGCATGCTCACACATGTTTAAGACATTCGAGAAGCGAAGGGTGAGCGATGGTTATCCTTGATAGATTCAAGGGTGCCTGCAACGAACTTTCCCCTTCATTCCGGGCACGAGAGTGGGAGCCATTCGCGTAAGTGTAGGTGATGGGCTCTCTGAACATTAATGAACTATTTTTGTGGAAAGGCATGCTCGATATGCGATGGGATGATATATGTGCGACATTTGAGGGGGTGTACGCGTCCTGGGATCCGGGGCTCTTTCATTCTGGTCCCATTCTCCATGAGTGAGCGATTTTTCAAGAGTGGATCAATCTCATGAAAAGGAGTGACACTTACGTATTGTTATTACCATCTAGAGTGTGGAAACCGGCCAGTGCGAGTGACAAACTACAAGGTGACTCCCATCCTATGTCCGGCGTACTGTCAATTGAAGAAATTATACTGATTCCAGTATCTGTGCGCCGTTTGCGGTTGCTCTATGAGTGCCAAAATTCCTTAGGTGGAGGTGGTGAATTTCCGGATATGCGTAACGATATCTGGGTCCTCTTGACCAGACATTTCTCCCATACTCGTAGGGGAGTCGAATACATCTCATTGACTGTACATTCCGAGGATGAGGACGATTACAGAGATACATGGATGCAAGCAGGGGATATAGAAGTGAAGGTAAATTGATTCGTGATTCTTGCCCGGATCGTCGACATGATTGGTATTTCGTAGGGCCCATACACCACTTCACCACATGTGATGGTGAGAACAAAGATTAGGGAGGAATCTCCGACCGTGCCGACTACATTCCTATCGATGTCGCAGCCCCAGACCAAGATCTCAGGCGCTCTTTCCGTACTTGCTAGCTATGATGGTCCGTTCAAGGATGTATTTTTCACCCTAAACGTGTTCTGTGGCGTGGATATCAAGGCCTGGTGGGACCAAGAAGCAGGGATAAGGGATTTTATCAGTCCTAGAGATGGTAGATTCTGTATGCAAGTGCGCTTCGACGTTTGCGGCGTTGCGAACAGAAATGATGATCTGTTTAACAGGTTAACGGTACGCTCACGACTAAAAATGCGGGTGGGAATCATACGCATCCGACGTACATGCTTAACCCACAATGGCACCTTCGTATCCATGACGACAGTGCTGGGTCGAGTGGGGGAGCTGCACCCTCCTCGAATGGAAGAGCGTCGCTCCCAGCGGGATCTGTGGGGAGTTTTGGGATAGCGCGGGGGAGTGGAACAAGCAAGGCGGGCCAAAAGCCCGCCATCGTGTTAAATGCACAGGGTCCGAGGGAAGTACCACTAAATGTGACCGCTGTCTGGTCCTCCGGTGAACGAATCATCGAGTGAGTACCGGTGTCCTTTTTCTGTCTGGGTGCTCACGCTGCTGTATAGGTTAGCGCAAAAAGAGGTGGTTACTTCCTCTGGAGCATACACATATGGTCGAGCGAGAGCAACTGCAGATGTTGCACGTAAGTCCTTGCCTCGAATGTTCTTACTCTGCCATATCAAGTCTGATATACAGCGGGTGACTACACTGTGATTCTTTCCGCATTTGAACCCCAAACTCATCTGGGACCATTCACGCTCAAAGTAGAAAGCTCGTGCAGGTTTGACCTTGAGTCTATCCCCCAAGAGGGGGTGGGAATGTACATGAGGGTCTCCAAAGGTGAATGGTAAGCGCAGATGAGAATCCATTGACAAACCGAAGAAACTCTTACACCCGACAAGGGGCGAACACACCGCAGCCGGAGGACCAAGTCATGGACGGTATCATTTGAATCCGATTTACGAGATCCAACTCTCGTCTAGTGCGAAACTGAGGTGTGTTAGCCGCCTGAATGATCACCCATTTTCCTCCGTACCCTTCCCCAATCACTAACATACCCTTCTCGTAGTACTCGCTTGCACCTCACTTCGACCGCTCCTACCGCCGCACTCAATCTTTCCCTTTTTCTTGCATCCTCCGAAGCACCGACATTGGACCGGCCTTTGGCCACCTCGGGTCCTTACAGCGACACCTTGTCTGGAGTATGCATCCCCGAACGCATCCTGGCCCCGGGAAAATATTGGCTCGTCCCATCGACGTTTGCCGCGGGGATACATGCCTCGTTCCGATTGGTGGTATATTGCTCTGACGCGAGTTGCGTCGTTTCCAGGAGGTCATTATAACTCCACGTTGAATGGACACCCTACGCAGCTTTTTGGTATTCACGACAAACGCCACTGTATTATAGCATTTCTTGAATTCATGTGTCATGGGCGGTGTTTGCACGAATTGTCGACCGAAAGTGTCTCGTTCACCCACCCAATGGTGAAGTACAATCCGGACCCGGAACGCACAGCGTCAAAGGATCGAAGAAGGGTGAGAGAAGAAAATCGTTGACACGTTTGAGGGTCGTGCGAGACGGGTTCGCTTGTGGGTAGCTGGATATGATCCACTGAAGGCGTATCTTGAGCACATCTTTGGCTGTACCGATCACGTTAGCTCCCGAGACGAATTCAATGGTTCCGACTGACGACACGCACATATGCTATCGCGGGTGTTTCCGTGCGGGGAAAAGGAGCCGTCTGGACAGAAGAAGAGCGCCAAAGCGGCGAGAGCGACCCCGACGCTCGTGTCCGTCCCGGTAGTACATGCGATACAGACAGTGCGGTGGAGCTCGAGTTGTTGTCGGATGAAACTGACCGAACGCGGCAAAACGGTGGTGTGAAAGTGATGTTGGCCCCTTTTCCCCTCTGGTGTCTGAATCCACAACATTCTGGGGGTCTCGTCTTCTGATATCCCCATCATCCCTTTGAGATGGGTTGGATCTGTGGGTACCAGACATATAAAGGCAGTATCCGGATGAAGACGGAGCAGGTGGGGTCGTCGTAGGGCAGCGACGGTGCTGATCGTGATGCGACCCGAAACCTGTTGGACCGGGATACCGCACAGAAGTTGTGTGGGGTCCATAGTGTCATCTGCCGGAGAAGGCGTGGAAACGAGTGACCGAACAAGATCTGGAAGGTCAGAAGGGGACGCGGTCAAGATCTGATCACAATATTTCCAGTGTAGGACCGGCGTGAGACCCTGGAGGAACAGAAACAGTGACCACGGATACGTCGCTCAACTCTGCACAAGTGTGGAGACGAGATGGAATAATACGGACCATGCTCCAAAGTTCATGGTCGTCCCCTGACCCTTGGATGTAGGTATATCCCGATGCGCGGCGTTCCATGCCCTCCGTAATTTGTTTGGAGGCAGATACGCACATGATTGGGTAAAATACACGATCGGGCAGACTTGGAAACGTGGGGAGCACGGTCGTGGCGGGTGTGATCCATATCGGACGGAGTGGGCGATCCAGCATTGGTAACCGATAAGAGGAAGCCTAGTGGGCAGTTAGAATCCTACCCGAGCAAGTGCGGTACGCGAGAGTTACCGCGAGTTTGCAAGCCCATCCGTGGAGCTTGTCCTCGATCTGACTATGTTCCTGTGGACTAACGACCCCCGGCGGAGTGTAAAGTGCGGTGTCCCAAGGGTGAGGATGGAATTCGGTGGCTCGCTGGAGAATCACGCGATTGATGACAGCGCACCATATCGGGACCGTTTTCGATAGCGCGTCCGGGATGCGTTTACCAGCCCTGGTCGAATCCACCAGCACGAGCCTACCGCGTGTCAACGCGCCAAGCCTTGGCGATGCAATCCAAGCACCTACTCACCCTCCACGTTCGGCGACCAGGGGAAGGATATGGAGGTTAGGTCTGCGTAGATTGAAACTCCAGTTGTTCGTATGGCCATCCGTAGATTTGAAGTAGGCACGCTCTGTGGAGGCCTGGCATGATCCGAGTCAATTAAATTATACAGACACGTTCGATCGAAACGCACGATCTTAGGGTCGGTATACCAAGCGCCGCAGCGCATGTTGGCTATGAGGTCGATCACGGGATATCACGTTAGTGCACCGAGAGCGAAACGACTTGAACATACGGAGCAATGGGAAATCAGGGTAGTAGTCATGCACTTGTCTGACAAAGGCAGCGTCCTCGGCGATTGAGTGGATGCGATTGAAGATGGACTGCGATTCCCTCCTGAGCTCTGCGAGCGCGTTTGCGGTTACTACCGGGCCCGTGTCCATGCGTGTCAACGGCGAAGACATGGAAACCGGAGAATGCGAGTTCAAGCCTGCGAGCGGTCCACGGTCCGGCATCTACACGAAGAGGTCGTTACCTTTAGTTTGAAACACGTAATGTACATCTTCTAGCTTCACCGTGACGGCAAGACTCGAGTCTCGACCCCGGTAATCCTTTCGCTCTTTACATTTACATAGTTCCATCTTCGTTCTTTACTCGTTCCTTTTCATCCCCGCCTCTGGTGGTCTCATGGTGGTTGCTTTCCGCCCTTCTCACTCCTTCTCCGTGTCATTGGCACTCGTGCTTGCTACTTACTTCACATGCACTCTCTCTGTAGTCGCGCCCGCGCCGGCTGGTAATCAGCTCATACGCGTTCACGACCCAAACGTCGTCTTCGTCGATAACAACGGCACTACCGTCGTCTACAGCCCCGTCACTGGTCAGCAAATCCCTCAAGGGTTGGCCAGCGACGGCAGCGGCTCCGGTTTCTCGCCGAGCGCAGTCTTGTGGATCATCTTCTCTTTCGTCGTCGGAGCCCCCCTTCTCCTTGTAGGCTTTCGTTGGTGGCGTATAACCATTGGTGCGGCCGTCGGAATGGCCGCTTCCCTCGCCGGTAAGCTGTTTCATTCATGCACTTTCTGTCGTTGACCTCGACGGCAATCGCAAGGTTGGGCCGTCGTCATAAACACCCTCGACAACGTCGGTGTCTCCGATATTACTTTGACCGCTTGCATTCTTGTGTTATTCTTTCTGGGTTTTGCTCTGGGCCTTTTGGAGATGACCCGTGTCCTTGGGTCACTAGCCCTCGGAATTCTAGGTGGCTTGGCCATCGGAATCCGCGTCGTTCTGCTGCGGAGTGGACTCCTCATCTCTGACCCTGATGCCTTTTTCGTCAACTGGCTTATCATAGGCTTGTGCGGCGCCGCTGGGAGTATCCTCATCTTGTGGAAGCAGAGATACGGAATAGTATGCCATCCTACCAAGTCGCATCTTGGGTACTTATTGACAGAATTACTCCGCAGCTTGGCGGGTGTGCTTCCACTGGTTCTTTTCTGTGTGGCCTCGGATTCGACCTTGCCATTAACGAACAGTCCGGCATGAGCCGTGGGTTACGCTTCCTCTTTGACAGAAACCGTTTTCATGTTCTGGTGCGTGTTTTACTGGATGCTTTTTGGTACCCTATTCATGTTTATCGTGGGTGGTGTCTTGGCAGGACACCGTGACGAGTGGATATTCGCCACCTATGACAACAGTCGTCATTCTCGCAGTTTCTCTGGGAGTGACGTACGTCCCATTCCATTCTTGTCAGGCGCATGAAATGACCTGTCTTTCTTTAGCCCAGCTTTCGCATTTGCACAATGGAAAGTCTTTAAACTCCCCTTTAGTGGGACCAAACACGACACGATTAGCGGATCTCTTTGGGAGTCACGACCAGTGTCCCAGGACGAGGAGTCGATAAGGTTAGCATGTGCTCGTTCATAGCTTACTGCATCGGACGGACAACCGGCCTTGGGTTATAATTAGTTTCTGTTGCTTTCTCTGGCATTTGACATTAATCATACTGTGTACCTTTAAATACTCATCTGAGTCATAGTCAAGCAGTGAGGTTGTGGCGGACGAAGAGCGGAAACCAACGCCAGATGCACACCAGCTCCTGAATGGAGGTAACGCGGGTGGGGCGCCCGAATTCACATGTTAAATCCGCGCCGACCCGAAGGCTGATCAATTGATTTCCACCAATTTGGCAGGCAGTCTCAGATCAAATCATGAGGGGTTATGAACGCTCAAATGTGTTGTCCTGGATGCGACTCCTCTTCACAAGTACAAGTAGTGTGGTTTTTACCTGCCCGCTTCCGCAGTCCCCCTTTTATATTCCTTCGTCATACCCCCTATAGCCCGGCCCACGTGGACCATGCCACGAAACGGGGAGAAAAAGCCAGTTGGGTTTGCGACCCACATCACTGCAGGTGGCATCGCTGGTGCGATGGAAGCCGTATGTCCCTCAGTGTTATTGAAAGGCCTGTCCTCACACACCTTCGCTTGCTCCGCCAGTTGTGCTGCCAGCCACTTGACACCATCAAGGTGCGTATGCAGCTCTCCAAGTCGGGCATAACACCAGGGGTACGTGCCCCACGCATTATCCCACGCAGACACCAAGCTGAGGACGGCAATGCGAGGTAGACGAAACCGCGGGGTGTGATCGCGACCGGCATCCGCATCGTACAACGTGAAACGCCACTTGCACTGTACAAGGGGCTCGGTGCGGTCTTGTCGGGCATCGTTCCCAAGATGGCCATCCGCTTCGCCAGCTTCGAGACCTACAAGGGTTGGTTATCCGACAAGGCCACTGGGAAGA
>JBBPKE010000738.1:0-13272 GCA_038089095.1 Tylopilus orsonianus | reverse complement strand
CCCATCCTCCGTCCCTACGACTAGTTTGTATGAAGGTTCGTCTTCATCACGGTCCCAGACGTGCGAAAATGTCACATATTGGAAGTATTTGGCCACCTCTCGGCGCAACTGTCCTTCATCCAGCACAAGTTTTCTAGAAGAAACCAGTTCCTTGAACTGTGGCTCCGAGCTGAACGTGCGTTTCCGTTCTTGATTGTCACAAAGACGACCGCTCTTGACATCGATGAGGACATAGGGGCATTCATCAAAGAAGTTGTCGATGGCGTCCTCCACTTGGTGAGGCAACTTGCATTGACGATATTCAACACGATTTGATTCAGCTCGTGTCTACAATTTAAATGCGGCAGCATTTCAGGCTGCAACATCCGTGGGAAGAAAGAATTAGCAATGACAACCAGCTGACCATTGAGCACACTCACCGCACGAGGGAAAGAAAAAAAAGGGAAACACGACAGGGCTCATTAGATCCGCTGACGACCGGAAAACTAGTCACTTACAGTTCCTGGAAAATACGAAGCAGGGAGGATATCACGAAGGCTCCACACGATAATTTTTCCATTGGAGTCCCCAGCCACAACATAGCCATCGCAAGGAGAAAGGGCAACAGAGTTGAGTGTGCTTCTGCGCGCGATAGCAGATCCAATTTGATTGTACGTAGAAGTGTCCAAGAAATAAAGCGTCTTTTCGGCGACAATGGCGATGAATTTTTGATTATGTGATAGGGACATGGAACGGGGGAGGCGCGAACTCTCAGTAGGAATAGTCCATTGTCGAAGTAAGGATCCTGAAGATGCGTCAAGAGACCTGGCCCCGCTCTCTGGCGAGACAACTAAAAGCTGACGACTGTCAGCTGACCAGGAGAGTAGAGAGGTCCGTGAACATTTCGAGAACGGGGTTATATACAAGAGTTGTTGGCCATTGCTGCTGTTAAAGACATGGACAGAATGACGACTGGCTGTGGCGAGGCGGTCACCGTTTGGGGAGAATCGCACTGCCCTCAATCCATCTCTGTGCTGAAGTGCGAAGAGACGTTTCCACGTAGTCATGCTCCAGATGAGCGCAAGCTTGTCGTCGCTACCAGTTGCAAACTTCGTCGAGTCAGTGGAGACATCGACCGAGGAGACCGATTCAGTGTGATCATGAATGTCCAAGATCTTCGTGTGGTTCTCCGCATTCCACACCGCCGCGTATGGCCGACTCCAGAAACCGCATACCAGCCACTTGCGATTCGGTGATAGCACAATTGAATGAACTTCATCTCCTGTTTGAATGACCTCGTCGGCCTCTTGTCCATCGTATACTCGCCACCGCTGAACGACGCCTTTATTGTCCCCAGTTAATAGCCGCTTTCCATCTTCGGCGAAGGATACCACACTTATTGGCCTTCCGGAATCAATTTCGATTAGTTTCGGATGTTCTTGGGGCATATGAGCATTCACTGAGGGCACATGTTGGAATATGAACGGTACGTACTGTCTCCGGTCGACTGCATACTTCGTTCACGATACTGGCAATACGAAGGGTCTGTGCAGGGTCAGCTCGAAGGTGCACAAATATGGCTGGCGTCCTCGTAGCATTATATATGTTCGGGCGTTTGTCTTATCGATGGCGATGTCGATTACAGCCAGCTCCAGGTGCCACTGAACTTTCTATATCTTGCAGCGCCCGGCGTTCTTGACACTGGATTGACCTTGCCAACCAGACGCCATACAATAATAGATGCCATCCCTGTCCGAGGTCACCGGAACACGAGTCCGCAACTACCATAATACGTCAGCAACTGGATGTAACAAATAAAAGTGCACGGCTTACTATGGTCAACGTGCACCCTAGAGATTGGAGGAAGCAACAACAGTTATCCAAATATGGTAGCCTAATGAATGCAGCCAAAGAAACTACAATACACCTTCTCATAAAGTATATCGGCGGGAGTTACCGAAACCTAATACGTTTTGAGATTTACAGTATCAAAATATCCCCATGGTGGTAGGAGTAAAACTAAAATGGGAAAATACGGAGCGCTACCTATGACTTCATGAAGTCATGACCGTCCAATGCTGTTTTTCATCTGTTCACGATAGAGTTCAGCCAGAAACATGCGAAGATAATGAAGGAAGTCAGAAGAGGATTCATCGTTAACCTGTGACAGGTATCCTGCCTCAAGCTGCTCAGCTAGGTTGATCAACTCAGAGGCTGTGACAACTAGTGCTGTGTCATTGCAACCATCCTCGACATCAGAATCCACCTCAATGCATGTCGGGCTGTGGGGTTCATGGTGGGTTGGTAGGACACTCATTAGACATACTAGGCATGGTGCTATCTATCCAGTGTACTGTGTACAGGGGTGATGTGGTATGTGAAGGGTGTCTTATGATACTGTTTTTTTTGGTTTCCGTTGGTATGGTAGGCACTTTGGACGATCTACCATGGAGATGGGAGGGTGTTGTGAGGGCCCATTCTAGTTGTGCTTGAATAAACGCTAGGGTCTCCATTCCCTAGTACAAATTTTGTTCAGTGTTGACCTGGCAAAGAGCCATGTATAGTCACACCATTCTTTGCTAGTACCTAGTTGTGCCCATCCAGCCGAGTTCTCATAATGTAGAATCCTCGTCACAAACCTATACATTATACAATATGATAAATATGATATATTTCCTTGCATACCGTTGTGGGAGCCACCTAAAGTCTATACACTATGAGAAATATGTTGTAAATTTGACCAGCGCGCTTTAGACTTCCTTATACGGTAACCATTACATAATCTTAGAGCGTACACTTTGCTACAGTCTCCTAGTTTATTTCCTCAGTAGCTTGACATCCACTGAGGGTAAGCCCTATTTTCATAGGCATTTACTACTGTACTAACTACCATAGATCTCATAGGTAGTACTCTTAATATCAGTAGCTTGATATCTACTGAGGATCTCATAGTTCCACTTAACCTCTGCACAGCATCCTTTCAACAATTACTATGTTTGTTCATACAGTTCAGTCCATTTCACCATGTCCCTGACTCTAGCGCCACTGGTGAGCAAACCAGCTCTTCCTTGTAGAGGCTGTAGGTTCTGTAGTCCTCACTAACTTTCTGTGAAGAGGGCTGTACAGACTCTACAGAGTAAAGCTAGATAGGCTGTAGTATCCTGAACTCCAAAGAGTGTGCTCTGTGCTATCACCATGCTACATTCAGCGAGCGATTGCTTTGGTATACATGGCTTCACATGCTTGAGATTCGGCACACACTCCTCCAGTATAATGCATCAATTCTTGCCAATGACACATCGGGCCGGATTCGCCGTGAGGTACATAGCTCCTCCATGGACTCCAGTCAAGCCGGATGCGCAACCAATATTATCAAGAGTACCCGGCGATGACGAGATTTTGGGAGCATGCCAACCAGTTTGCAAAGCACGCCATACCGTCAATGCGAAGGACCACAACAAGACTGGATAAAGGACTTACCCGGAGAAGCTCAAGAAGCCCGAAGCGCAGCGGACGGCCCGAGCGGTGAACGGCAAATACCAGGTGACGTCAATACCACACAGAAAGAACCTACAAGCGTCAAGGACAAGCGAGTCGACGAAACGAGCGCACCTTGTCGAGATACCGTGCCAGGAGGTCAGGCGGTTGAGGACGACAAGTCGGGAGGCGACGGCGGCAACCAAACGTACCAAGCAGATGGAGTCGATAAGGATTGGAGACAGCACAGAACGGATGGTGCAACGAGCAGCGCACGCAGCGACTCGAGACGAGCCGATACGAGGTCACTAGCTGACATCAAGTCAGGTCAGCGCGATCACCTATGCCACCTGAACCATTCCAAAGCAACCAAAAACGACCTACCTCAGACCCGAATCCACCGCGTCGACAAGGGCGAATTAAGTCGCCACCTAGGAGAGTCAGTCGAGCAAAAATTGACATACCTGGCGGTACGGTCATGTCGAGACCAAAGCCGGACAAATACGTAGAACAGGTAGTATATGAACTGAAGACAGTGTGTATTTCACTACCGGGGCGCGATATGCAACTGCAACGGCGCCGCAGTCGATCAAGTTGACTGCGCGCGCAAATGGCGCAAGTGAGCCGCGGCTTACCAAATCGGGCAATCACGCCAGCGTCGGGATTCGACACGACGTCAAGTCAATCATACGGTCACAATATATTCGTCTTAGTGAAACATCCACAGCTATCATTTATTTTGGTTCAATTTTTATTTACCTCTGTGCAAGCTGCATACACACAAACTCTATCTTACGATTGAGGGGGAGTGTTGGAGTATTCTATATTCGTATTTGGTAGCTTACATAAGCGTGGCTACACCGCACCGTAGTTAGTTTTATAGTTCTTCAGTGACTTACTGAGGATTCTAACAGATACATAGCTACAGAGCTAATATAGTGACTTACTGAGGGTTCTAACACACGAACGAACAAGAAACAACACGACAGCAACTACAGTACGAAAAAGCAAAACGACAATGCAACCTAGGTGAATGCGGGTGATGGAAACGACGATACCCAAGATCATAATACCTCCACGGTCGCGACACGAATATCCCTAGCAAAATTGATCCGTGCGTCAAGTCTCGACACAGAAATCCTATTCTCCGTGGCAACCCGTTTGAACTCGTTATTGGGCTACTGCTGGAGCAGCAACGCATCCTCAGAATTATCCTTAGTGGCCCAATGTTCCGTGGCAAGTGTCATCCCCTCATAACTAATCTTTGTCATCCCGTTGGAACAACGAATATTCGGAACCTTCACACTAATAATCCCCCGATGTCGCGGCATTTTTGGGAAAAGATGTTGGTACAACTTCCAGGCCTACGGCGCATCAAATTACGCAATGGGCCTATACCAGACATGGCTTCCTTACTCTCGGTTCCTCCATCTGGTCTCAAGGAAAAAAAGGCAGCGCACACCAGTCAACGCTAAAATCACGTACTTGTACCAGAATTGGAGGGGATAAAGTTGAATGGCATTGCATTCTCATCGGAGACGGGGTTGTTGGGGTTCAGATTTGACGATTCTCCTGCTTATTTGCCTCCGTTCTACAATGCTCTTTCCACTCGCAAAGATTACCCGGGCCAGCTCACCATGACCCACTGTGGCCTATACGAAATCTTTGCCAAAGAGGGGATACCATTAAACTTGGTTGGGCGCTGGGGGGGTGACGGCTTCCGGGTGGTCGAACGGAGATCCGCCAAAGGTGTTTCTGATTCAGGCACGGAGGACTCGGAGAGTGACGATGACAATGCAATCGCTGTTCGAGGAGGGAGTTTTGAAAGAAAGCGTGATGAATGCGTCATGTGTTAAGTAGTATCTGGTGTACTTGCTACCGACGCCTTTATGGGGCGGCCAATATTGAACGTGATCGAAGGTTTTTATTTACCGACTTTTTGTGTGTCGAATTTGAGCACACTCCCTGGAGACTGTAAACCCATTGGCTCCCTCCCACTGGCATACAGTCGCGTGTTGCACCCCATGTATCTCCGTTGCTCAACGTAGTAGCGATAGCAGAGTCGCCCTTATAGAGCTCGGTTCAATTTGCTTGCCTGCCCGCTCGCGCAGTGTTCCACCGCTGGCCACAGCTAGCCCATAGAGACATTTGACTCGGGTGTGATCATATAAATCTCAAAAATACATTGTTCCTTGAAGCAGTATACAAAGTGGGGCATGTTATAGTGGCTACCTACAGTGGCACGAGGAAAGACTCGGGGCCATAGATGAAAAAAAAAAAAAAATGGTGATCTAGGATCTAACGGCTACAGGAGGAGAGGGGCCTAATCAGGAACAGAAGAGGGTAACCTTCGTACGCCGCTGCATGCGCTTCGTCGTAGAGTATTTGCAACAAGTCCTTCTCCCGCTCCGTCAATTTGGTCACGTCAACCTTGCTTAACAAGGGGTATGGGTCGTCTGGGTGGCTCACCCGCTTCATGATTGATTCCTTCCACCGCTTTCACACGGTCGTGCCATTGAGGAACAGCTCGTCGAGGAGTCTCGCTGGATTTTGCGGTTGTAAGACCAGTAGTATAAAGACGACGGCGGTCGTGCGTATGCCCAATGTGGATCTAGTCAATCCAGGATTCCAGAGTACCCCGTCCAACGAGAGTTTCTGTTGGATATCTTCCTTGTCCATGAATGAAAACCAGGCGTTGTACAGCGCGGAGACGGCCAGCGAGACAAGGAACATAATCTAGTCGAACAGGGGCTCGAGAAACAAGGAAGAGCTGTATAATGGCTTGGAAGGAGAAGAGGAAGGAGCACCACCGAACGAGATGGTACTATCGTTGCCTCTTTAGTGTAACCTGCCTTTGCAATGTAAACATTCTAAAACCATTTAAAACATCACTTTTCTATTGTTCCACAGACTCGAAAAAAATGTCAGAGATAGTTCATTAAGTACTCTCGCCTAGGAAAAAAAGTCGAGGACTGTTTGGATGAGAATGTGCTTGCAACTTGATGTTATATCATGAGATGTCGAAATGGATAGGGTCTCTAACCCCTAGATCCGAGAGATCCTGCTTATGAATGCAAAAAGTGACACCTGGAGATAGTTACTTAGTATATGAGGGCTCCCTATACCATTTATAAAAGGGGGGCTCTCAATGTACGAAGCTCTAGAATGAATTCTTGACGTAGAGGTTGTCACGCAAGTGGATAGCTGCGACAAAATTCAATCTCCTCCTCGGCAAAGCAAGTTGCGTTCATCATTGCAGTCTTCGAACCCATCCTGCTGTCAGTGCTGAGACTGAAGTTTCAGTCCCCGAACTTGCCAGGGGTGTGACCTCGGTGTGACTGATATTTACACTACATAGACAAAACATCGGAAGGGCCATATGCTTCTAACATGAACAAGAAAAAATCTGATAAAGAATGGGGTGATGTATTAACATGTATTGTATCTGTAGTGTCATGCCGAGATGTATAGAGGGTGTTGTTGAGGCGTTAAAATTGAAATACCATGTTTTTTTTTTTTCACTAAGGAAGCAACGATAGTAGTGCTCTTTACTTGAAAAACAGAGGGAAAAATTGTCGTGGGTGATCGAGTTGACAGCACTTTCCGTCCCTCACAAGAGGATGATGTCCTTATCTGAGCTCAATATTCCGCCACAGGCCGAAGATCCCTTTGGCAGGCTCGGGGTGGGTGAACACAAAATCTGCCGAGCCGAGGACATAGCAGGTTACACCACTCGCGACAATGCCCACGAGGATCAACAAGAACGCATAGCAGTCCTCAGAAACAGTACACACCACACAGGTGCCAAAGCTGACCACAATAGGGACGCTGGTGGCAAGAAGGGTGGCGACGATTCTTACTGGCCCAGACATCTCTGAGGGAGGTGCCTGATCTAGGTCAACAACCGTAACCCCGACCAGTTGTGGTGTCCTCCCCAGAATTGTTTTCGCATCCTCATCCCAAGTAGCACATGCCTGCATGAAGAACGCGCCCAAAGGGCCCGTCTCCTCCGTGACAGTACCAGAACGCACCGCACGGAACGCGGGCTCTTTGCAACTCTCCGGTCCAAACAACGTCGTAGGATCCGTGTGGACGCGCTTGTGGGTGTCACCGCGGATGCAGCACCCCAACGTAGGTTGAACGAACGAACTCAATCAATCGGAGATCTGATATGACTCGGGGTTGTTGTACCAACCCAGCCAGTATCAGCCTCCATAGATGTGTACATTGTCATGGCAGACAAGGCATCATCTTCAAACCTAGTATGCCAGACATGTCAAAGGAAAGGCTGAGTGGTTTATCAAGTGGCAAAGATGACACAACAGTGGATTAGAGGGTGGACGCGCCAGAAGCGAAGACTTGGGGAACGTACATTCTGGCAGAGTGGTGGAACATATAAAGATGGCGGCGGTGATATGAAGTATGACAGACGGCAGTACAACTTCAAGATTGGAATGGAAAGAAAAAAAGAGCACTGTCCGATTTTGCGAGTTCTTATACACCCGCTTTTTCAGGGCAACGCCCCAGACGTTTGTAGCATTGCGAAGCAACTCACCGTATGGTGAAGTTCCCTTAATGGATGGATGAACCGGTGCTTGAAGCTTTTCTGTAGAAGGTCCACGTGCGGTAGGGCCTTTGAGCTTCCCTGATAACGTAACCTCTTCAACGCACTTCTCAGAATTCAGATCGCACGGCGCACAGTTCGTGCATAAACGCGGTGACCTCTTATCAATCTCCGGCCAAGTATTTGATCAACCCCTGCGCCTGACTCCCTGGAAATGAATGCCGCTCACTTCAACGCATCTGTGAGCAGACGTTTCTACTAGTTGCGAAATTTAGGTAAGCCAGCGTACCCTTACACTTTTGCTACAAAGTGGGGCTCACTTCGCGGAACAACACAAAAAGCTAGGAGATTAAATCTTCCCGACGTCCGAACGTCTGTAAAAAAACATGCTACACATTGCTCTGCACTCCAGCACCTGCTTGCAACTACCTTTTAGACCACCACGCCCATGCTATACATATCAGGTGCCCATGCATACAAATTTGCAAACTCAACGGTGTTCGACGGACCGGGTGTAAATCCATCCAAGCTCAGCAAATATCCCTCGAATAGGGTATCCTCATCTTGAGCCCCCCGCAAAAAAAGTTTAGTTATGACCACCGTCTTGAGCACCACTGTACAGGTACCTGCCCAGAAATTGACATTTCCGCGGCCACTGACGTCCCTACGTACACGGTCACATTAACCCGCCTACAATTCGCAAATTGGCTGTTCCAAAACGTGTAATCCGCACTGACATATGTGAGCGAGACCAGCTCCGTGCCACCAGTTGTCTCGCCATCTACGAGGACGAACGTGAGAGACCCACTCATCCCAATGTCGGTTACGACAACCTTGCCGTCGGCAAGTGTCCGTCAGAGGGCAATATCCCCGAGCTCGTTCCAGGACGCACCAGCCATATAGGTCGTGAACTGATACGGTGCGGCTTGCACGCCATTGGCCAGCTTGTAGACCAGCGCGCCATGTGCTGCTACAGTGGCGGTGTATGACGTACTCCAGTACCAAGGTCGGTGCCAGTCCATAGGTCAGTGAGGTCTGCAGAGACGAGCACGACGTCGGAGAGATCAAAGGTGATCGATTGAGTGGCATCGGCCCAAATAAGAATCACTAAAAACGAAGCCTGTTGAGTGTCTCGTACTATATCTAAAAGGCACAGATACCGACCGCTGCCATGGAGCCATCGGAGAGGGGACCTGCACAAATGTCATACTGATCCGTGTATCTTTTCTGAAATGCAATGGACTTGCCCGCCGGATCTTGCTGAATGTCGAGGTGAGCGGCGAAAGTTCATTACAGTGTCCAAGAATCTCACATTAAACCCGGTGATTCTCTCATTTCCCAGAATATTCAGTGCATCCGCCGAAATAGATGTAAGGTCTGTTGATATGAGCAGAGGGAACCTGGATAAACAATGGGATCAGATTAACTACCGGGACACATTCTGGTGATCAAGTACGACTTGCTTTGCAGCAGCCCAAAAGGCAAAGTGCATCGACTATTCGTCCTATGTCAGGCCCGCGTTGTCAACCTGGAACAGGTCGAGATCGTTCCATGTACGGGGACCAGCGAACTGTGTAATCGAGACAAGCTGGTTGATGATACGATTTAAGCTCTCGAGTGACGGGGGTGGTTCAATATTGTTTCTAAATTCCGTCACATCAATCAGAGGTCAGACAAGTTTGGAGACAGTGGAGAAAGACATACGCAATTCGCCAGCTGTTTGCGTCATCCCCCTGCCCAACACGTAGGGTCCTGAACACCCCATTCGGCAATGGAGTAAACAATCTTGCTACCCGTTTTGGCGAATGCCTCCTACATGACTGTGTAAATGCTCTATTCGCATAGGGAGTAAGTGGGTCAATAGAACAAGGAGCTGAAAAGGGGCAGTACCTGTTCCCGAATGGGAGGATTGAAGTCGGTAAAGTCGATGTTGCTCGCTACATGGCAGTTGGAGTAAGAGGGAGCAAGACGGCATGTAGCTTACCTTCAAGTAATCTACGATCCACCCAGCAAAAGTGTCCACATCGAATTGCTCATAGCCTCTGCTGCCAATCCAGTACGCCGTCCCGCCAACGTCATCACAGGAATGGCATCCACTAAAGACAAGTGATTCAACCACACAGTTCATACACAAAAAATTCACGCACGCGTCGCTATATATGCCAAACAGCAAGCTTGAATTATGGATGTCGTTCACAAGGGCTGGCATACCAAATGGTATCCGAGTTACATCCCGTGTGATGCTACCCGATGGCAAGCGCTGGGTCCCTATGGTGTTCAGGTGGTCTATGGGTACACGATCTTCATAAATGTAGGACGCACAAGGTGGAGTATTGGTAACCGAGTTTACTCAAACCCGAAGTAACAGGGGCCTCTGGGATGGCACGATATTGATCTTCGTTTGCACCGCATCTGTGAGGCGCAGCACGCGTCCAACTAGGGCTATAAAATCGGAAAGAGCAGGGACTGACTCGTATACATTAAATGAATTCCAGCCCACCGGGGTCGTGAGGGTGACACCATTGTCCAAAGCTACCGTACTTGTTGAGAAGAACGCGAGAACGAAGAGCATAGCAGTTATGGGGGTCATCGTATGGGCGGAGTAGTGAGTATTCCAAGACCGGGGTTGTCCCATATCGTAGACCGCGGACATGGCTTAAATTAGTCGACTCGTGGGATCGGTTACACTGTAACACGTTATGAGGGTCGGGGCATGACGGGAGTTGGGCGCGGGCAGTGCAGGGTAACGTAAAAGCTAGATAGTGCGAGGGTGGAGCCGGAATTTATGACGGTACCAGTGATAGGAGAGATAGGTGCTGAGGCAACAAACTGGACTCGCTTCAGAAGTGGACATTCGTTTGGTTCCAACCGGAGGTAGCTGGCGACAGCATACGCACTTCGGCGGGTCTTCGTGCTAGAAAAACGAAGTAGTCATTCCAAGAAATTTGTTTCCCGGAAGACGTCCAACATCTGAATGGTCCAAACGTTACGCGTTATCGATCATCTCCGCCTAAACCTTGCCGCGGTCAGGTAACACAGTCCCAGAGCTGCCTGAGTCCTCGGATCATTCGGACGTCTGCAAAGATACGATCAGAACATTTATGACCCAGGGACGCATTATGGCTTGGCGTCCCAGAATAGAGCGAGGCGAATTTTGTGTCTTTGCCACCCGCGAGTTCGCAAGGTTTAGGCGGAGACGACGTTCGGGCTGCGCGATCAGTTCGGACTTTGAGAAAGGCTAGTAACGTCAGAGGATTGCTAGCACCGCTGCTGGTTGCGTAAACATCAATTTTCGGCCTCACTCTGACCCTCGCCAAAACTATAATACGATGTCGACCAGTTGGTAGGCATCCGGGTCATAACTGTCGTAAATGTAGGTCGGAGTCATTACTTGATGTCGGCGGTGGTCATCCTCAGCAACTCGGAGTCCGAGAGAGAATCGTCTCGCCACTGTTATGCTGGAGATGGAGGGTTAGTAGCATAACCTAGTAACAAACATTAGGAGGTCACCCCACCCGCCACAAAATTTGTTGAAGAGTCAGCAGAAATGTCGATTGAATTCACTGCGTTTGAGTGAGCATTGGCATCGATGGGTCTCCGAGCACAGCAGTATGATCCGAGTCGCTTGTGATTCTCATATTACAGGCTAGAAAAGTTTATGTAATATGCTTCAACGAAAAGGCTATTGATTCATGAACGGTATCCTAAGGGAAGGGACGAAAACGTTCTGCAGTGTAAAAATGGCCATGAATTCGAAGTAGTTAAACTTTGAGAGCAGGAAAATAAATGATAGCGAAAAGAAGAGTGAATATCAAATCGAAAACAGTATCAGCGAAACAAGAACCAGGGACCAAACCGACACCATGCATCACCGTATCTCCAATATGTCGGTACGGATAGCCCTCTTGAGGATGATACTGGGGTCAAGGCCCGGCGAAGTGATCATGTGCTCAGAAGCAACTCGTTTAAACTCCATGGAGTTGGGCTGTTTCCGGAGTAATAATGCATGGAACGACTGTTGTAGACGAGCAATGAAGCGCAACGCCCGGGTATAACTATCCATAGAGGCAGTGGAGATAGGGCCGAGGCTCCTCTTTGTCTCGTCCCTCCAGGTGTACTCGTCATGGAAATCACAAAGATCACGAATCCATGGGTGAACAAATGTGTACTCGCGTGCCTCCGCCACCGGGAGTCGGACCGATGTGTAAAATGCCACCGGGCGAACGATACCTGACACTTGAGCACAGTAATAGTAATCTCTTCCCCTCGAACCGAGTAATTCGAACGAATTGACCGGAAAGATGATGCACGGCAGGGACAACCGCCGACTGCCGAAGCGGACTCGTGGTAAATGGGTGATTTGGTCGTAGATCTGAATCGCGTCTTCCCGACGGAGTGATCTCCTCAATACAGCAACACGATGCTCCATTTCTGCATCCTTGAGGACTTGCACAGGCGAGGCAAAATGACTCTCCCTATAAACGGCAAGAGTGGAGGGGAGACAACTGTTATAGGATGAACTTGTGGATGTGCCGTCCGGATACTCTCCAGCCCAGGAAAGTACCGTCACATCCACAGACCGATCCACAACCTCCTCAAGAAGGTGCCCTATCGCGGTCCTCCCTTCTCCGTATTGCGTCTGGATATCGCTCTTGAAAATACCAATCAATGAGTAGGCTATGTCTTCCGTCTTCTTTGCTTCGCGTCTTGAAGCTAAACGGAGTTTCTCTCGCACTTTGAGATCATCAGGACTGAATGCCCTGATGATTTCCTGGGAAATACCGGTAGCATCAACGAGCTCTCGCATGATCCGAGACGACTCCTTGTGATTGGGACGGGTGTCCCCAAGGTATGGTTTCCAGTTGCGGTTATAGAATCGGATCACCTTCGGTACGAGAAGCTCTTGTGTTGTCCATGCTCGAGTCATCCATATGCTGCCTTTGAGACCATCGGGCGACGAGTCGTCTACGTCTGCAAGAAATGCAAAGGTGGCGGCAGATGTTTTGTACCATCTGTACATTTTCCTGAGTGACTCGTTCACTACTTTTTCTGAATCGGTGTCAATGCAGCACGTGTCAGACCACGCCCACCGATATCCGTCCTTCTTAACGGCATTGCAGAAATCCTGTAACTTCCTATTGAGCCGGAGCGTTGGGTCAAGCTTCCAGACCGACCCATCCTCCGTCCCTACGACTAGTTTGTATGAAGGTTCGTCTTCATCACGGTCCCAGACGTGCGAAAATGTCACATAT
>JBBPKE010000737.1:0-13272 GCA_038089095.1 Tylopilus orsonianus | reverse complement strand
TGTTTGCAAGGCAGAGCCCACTATCAAGTGGGCTTTTGAGGTCTTGTATACCATGGCATGCAAAATGCACCCAATCAGCTTTGCTCAGCTTTTCCATGACATCCTTGATGGTACCATCAGAGTTCTGGAGGCTTATGAAATTGGACTTTGAGGCCAAAATTTTGATGTGATCAATCTCTTCCTCCACAAATGTCAGTTTAATCTGCCCATCTCCTGGTGGTTGAGGAACAGTAATGAGATTGATATTGGATGATGCCCTGATTGAATCTTTAGAAGTTGGTGATGTGAGAGCAGTTAGAGTTGGAATGTAGGAGGAGATAGCAAAGTCTAAGAGCTTTGTGCTAGTATCAATCATTTTGTGCAGGCCAGCAGCATGTATGGGCAGAAAAGAAAATGGCCCAGTTGGACACCACAAGATATGAGGCAGATTCTCAAAACTAACATGTGGAGTCTGAGAGTAAGCAAACATTGGTTAAAAAATGTAAATGTTAATTTGCAGAACAACATACCAAAAAGTCAAGGGCCTTTAGAACTGGATGTATAACTTTTCTCCATAGAAATGCAAGAACCTTTTGAAACCTTTCATTAGATCCACATTCACCCACTGGCTGTAGTTGACCCTCTCTAACAATACCTTCAGCACCTTCCTCCATTAAAACCCTATTAAGCAAGCACTGTGAAGGTGGATTTTCTTGAGAGAGATCTGAAGGAATTGAGGAGAATTCATCTCGTGAAGCAATAGAATGATTGTGCTTTGACAAAAAATAGAGCAGGAACTCCAGATCTGAGTAACTTATTCCAGAAAGAGGGACAAGAGTGACATTGGATGACCCAGGCTGAACAATTAATGCATCACATCTAACTTTGCTGGCATTGAGGTAAACAACTGGTCCAGTTTGCACCACGGCAAGTAGTTGTTCTACTGTCTTTGGAAGCAAGAATCTGTCAAAGCCTGGCAATAACCTGATCTCAGCAAGCAGCCTTTCTCTCTTGAGAGCAAGACCATGATGCTTCTGAACCTCTTCCTCGAGTGACTGGGTGCCGGAAATTAAAAGGTGATTTGTTGATGCATGGGCTATGGTACTGCCATGGGAACCAATATACTCTAGCTCTTGAGAGATCATCTGGAATTCATCAGCAAGATTTTGATGCTTCATGCGAAGTTCATCCATAGGAGTGCGCAACTGCAAGAACTGACTCCACACAACCGAACGTCCTTGTTCGAGCCACTCAACAGCCGTTTCTTTGCAACCAGCTTCAAGTGCAGTAGCGGCTGCATCTCTGCCAATATCAGCAGCCTTTAGAAGCACATAGTGACGCTCAATAAGTGAAAGTCCAAGCCAAGCCAATTGTGGGAGAAGGCTAATAGCAGTGGTATATGCATCGAGGAGAGCTTTTAAATTGCCTTCAAGACGAGCAGAGGAGATCCAGTGACAAGCAGCGCGGAAGCGAACAGAAGTGGGTCCTACGGAGGAGCAACTAGCCTTGGAATAATGTACAATGGCAGTAGACAGATCAGCAGGAAGATGAGAGTGCTTGAAAGACTTTACAAATGCACTTCCGAGGTTTATCAAGAGAGCCGGCTGATTGGGATGGTCATCAGGGGTGAGGTGGACTGCCTGCTCAAGCGCTGAAATGGATTTCTTCATGTACGTGGGGTCTCCAAGGTGCTTAAAGTGAATGGATAATGAGTTGCCGAGATTGCTTAAAAGAGCAGGTTTGTTCCGATGACCATCAGGAATGAGACGAACAGCTTCCTCATTCACTGAGATAGACTTATTGACGTCTGTAGGGTCGCCAGAGTGCTCAAAGCGACATAGTAACGAGTTTCCAAAACCACTCAGCAGAGCTGGCTTATCCGGATGGCCGTTAGGAGTGAGATGGACTGCTTCCTCCATCATTGAAATGGATCTGTTCATGTCTGAGATGTCGCCAAGGCGCTCAAAACGACATTGTAATGAGTTCCCGAGGTTCCTTAGCCGCGACCGTTTTTCAGGATGGTCATTGGGGGTAAGAGAAATTGCCTCCTCTATCAACGAAATGGACTTCTCGATGTCCGTGAGATCACCAACGTGTTCAAATCGTCTCATTAACGAGAGCCCGAGACTGTTCAGGTAACGAGGCTTGTCAGGATGACTATCAGGAATAATGTGAACTGCCTTCCAGCCCATTGAAATGGATTTATCAATGTCAGAAAGGTCACCAAAATGCTCAAAGCTATAGAACAATGAGTTCCCGAGGTTGTTCAACAGAACTGGCTTGCTGGGATGGTCATCGGAAGCAAGATGGACTGCTGCCTCATTCATCGAGATAGACTTGTTGATATCCGCAGGGTCACCAAGACGCTCAAAGCGCCGAGACAAAGAGTTCCCAAGGCTAGTCAGCAGTTCTGGTTTGTTGGGATGATCACTGGTAGTAAGACGGACTGCCTCCTCACGTATCGAGATGCATTTGTCCAGGTCCGACAGGTTACCAAGACGCTCAAAGCGGCGGTGTAGCGAGGACCCGAGGTTGCTCAACAGAGCTGGTTTGTCTGGATGACCATCTGGAGTGAGGCGGACAGCTTCCTCATTTGTCGTGACGGACTTGTTGATGTCAGCGAGGTCTCCGAGTCTCTCGAAGCGACGGGATAATGAAGACCCTAGGTTGTTTAAGAGTCCTGGTCTGTCGGGGTGGCCATTGGGCATGACGCGGACCGCCTCCTCATTCATTGAAATGGATTTATCAAGATCCTTGATATCACCAAGCCGCTCGAAGCGCCTACATAATGAATTCCCTAGATTGTTTAGGAAAGCTGGCTTGTCGTGGTGGTCACTGGGAGTGAGCTGAACCGCCTTCTCGAGCATCAAAATGGATTTGTTCATGTCTGTGACGTCACCGAAGCGTTCAAAGCGACTCAATAGTGAGTTTCCAAGACTGTTCATCAGAGACGGTTTATTGGGATGACCGCTGGGACTGCGATGGACCGCCTGCTCAAGCAATGATACAGCCTTGTTAATATCCGCTCGGTTCCCAAGGCGCTCAAAGCGTTTCAACAATGAGTTCCCCAAGCTACTTAACCATGCCGGCTTGTCGGGATGGGCATTGGGGGTGAGACGGACTGCTTCCTCGTTCATAGAAATCGCTTTTTCGAGGTCGGCAAGGTCACAGAGGCGTTCAAAGCGTCGAAAAAATGAGTTCCCCAGGTTGTTCAAGAGAGCTGGCATGTCAGGGTGGCCCTTTGAAGTGAGACGGACTGCCTGCTCCTTCATCGAGATGGACTTCTCAATGTCCATCAAGTCACCAAAGCACTCAAAGCGGCTCAATAGTGAGGACCCGAGGTTGTTCAACCAATCCGGTTTGCTAGGGTGGCCATCGGGAGTGTGGCGGACTGCCTCCTCGAACATTGAGATGGACTTGTCCATATCCGCCACCTGACTGAGGCGCTCAAAGCGACGAAGTAACGCATTCCCAAGGTTGTTGAACCAAGCTGGCTTGTCGGGATCATCATTGGTACCTATACAGACTGCTTCCTCCAGCACTGAAATGGACTTGTTGATGTCCTCGAGGTCCCCGAAGCACTCAAAGCGACTCAACAGTGAGCTTCCGAAGTTGCTCAGCCAAGCTGGCTTGTCGGGGTGGCCGTTGGGGGTAAGACGGATCGCTTCTTCGTTCATTGAGATGGAGTTGTCGATGTCAGCGAGGTCACCAAGGTGTTCAAAACGACGGGCTAACGAGTTCGCAAGGCCGCTCAACCGAGCTGGCTTCTCGGGATGAGAGTTGGGAGTGAGACGGACTGCTTCCTTCTTCACCGAAATGGATTTCTCGATGTCTCCAATGTCACCGAGGCACTCAAAGCGACAAGACAATGAGCTTCCTAAGATACTTAATAACGCTAGCTTCTTGGGACGCCCATCGGGTACGAGAGGCATGACATACTCCAACAACGAAATTGCTTCGTGGATGTCAGCGAGGTTGCCTTGGCTCCCGAATCGACGATACAACGAGCTCCCCAGTTCAATTAGTACCGCGGTTCGGGAGTTCCAATTCGACAAATCCAGTAACATAACCCGTGCCCTCCGGATGAATTCATCATCATCAACATTTGTGTCCTCTGCTAGAGGCCCGGGCTCCATTGTCTGGGTAGACACATATTTCTCAGCCGTCTGCAGGGTGAGGCGCGCTGTTTGGTATACAAAGCTCTCCGCCAGGGAAAGCTCCACCACTTTGGAAAGTAACTCCAGCGCTCCGGTCCTGTCTGCGTCGTCGCGTCTACTTCGAAAACGAGCCAGAAGAGAAGAACTAAGGCCGAGTGCTGTTACGCAGTGATCTGGATGACCAGCGGTACGAAGCTGAAGTGCACCCTGATATAGTGTGATGATAATATCTAGATCGAGGTCATGATGGTCGTCGGCTTGACAGCAAAACTTAGCGTCAGCCAAGTTAAATAGTACAGCAGAGCGTTCGGGGTGATCCAGAGGGCACATATCATGGACACGCTCGAAATATGTTACGGCTTCATCGAGATCTCTTTGATCCTGGAGCTGGAGGTAACGCAACAGAGCACGATGACCACTATCAGTAAGCTGTTCCAGCTGGTCCACATGTCCTGGCTCCGGTGCCTGTCACCATATGATTAGGGCATATGAAGCAATGAAAGGAACGAGTTGCCACTCACCTCGAGCTTTGTCGTTAATCCATTGACGTCGCAAATACGCCGTTCAGTGACAATTTTGAGAGACAAACACGATGGAAAGGCCCCATCCTTCTGAATCAGAAACCCGTTTGCTAAAAGAGAAGTCAGACACGCTGTAGTACAGCTCGCTAGGTTACCCACGCTGAAATTGCTTACTATGATCGAGCACGTCACCAACTATAGACCCGAATTGACAAAGTAATTCCCCACTTCCAAATCTTGGCCCATGTTCAAAGGATGCATAAACCCTGAACGAAATGAGTGATGATCGTTCGGATGTCCTTGGACTTTATTCAGTCTATTTGGTAGGAACGGAAGCATAGTAACTCACAAGGGGATCTCCTTGTCCCACTCCACAGTATCCTTTCCTATAAATACGGGTTTATTGGCAGTTATTGTTGTCTTCCCATCAATTTCTACGATAGCATAAAAGCCCGCAGGTCGTCGTCGCAGGCCAGAGGCAACATCTGTGGCGCGGATACCTAAGCAGGTGTGTCAGAAGTTCCTTGTGCATGCCGCACACTACCACATACGAGTTATGAAGACATGTTCCTGTGCATTTGTATGAGACGAGTGGGATTCTGAGGTCGATCGAACTCTTTCTTTCTGGGGAAACTTGTCAACAACAGGGCTAGTGAGTGAAATTTCTCTATCCATGAACGCAAAATGAAATCCTAGCGGAGGAAAGAACAAAGGAAAATCCGAAATCGAAGTTTCAGTAGGACTCGCCGCCTATCTGATCACAGAATCGATGGACGCATTGAACATTGCCAAACGTAGGGACTCAGAGTGACCCTTTTCCCAGGGTCATTTTGGGCCCTTTCGCACGCTCTGAATGGACATGAGGCTCATACACTCGCCCTCCTTCCATCCGACTTATGAAATTGTTAAAGAGGAGTCACACACACGGCCACTATGTACACTCGTCCCCAGCCAGGCTAACATTCCTGTACGTACTAGGTGATAGCCTGGTCGTCCCGACTCTCCTTCTGGAGCACCTGCTGCAACAGGGGAGTGAAGTCAGTGAACAGAAGTGCAAGCGGGAGGGTTTGTTCCACTGAGTCGTCGACGTGTGTTAGCCAGTTGATACGCAAATTGCGGTTGCAGGCATGCAGTCACTTCATGGCCAGGTTTCGATGTTAACGCCGACCCTTCTCCGCTTACCGCCCCCCCAAAAAACTGGAATTGGTCATCCCAGCCGTGCTCGAACTCGGACATACTGTACTTTTCCTCACGCCAATAAACTCAGGCTGGCACTGCCTGACATCAAGATCCTGGATCTGGAGGAGAGTGAGTCGTGGCTCGATAAAGAAACGGACATACTCAAGAGCGTCATCCATGTGACGAAGGGAACTTGTGAGTGAGCTTCTGTATGAGTGTGATAGCCGGGTGATGGCCGAGTCTGCCGTGTGGCTTTGGAAACCGGTTTGGAAGGTGACATTACTTATGATGGGACGATCATGTTACGAAGATCCGAGTCACAAGACTCCCCCTTTGGACATTCTCACAACGGTGTTGCTTGTCTTCGTAAGCTCATGATTCTCGTTACTGCGAGGACATCGTGTCACTTACCATCTGCCAACATAATCTGGCTTTCCTTCACAATCAGGACCACAACCCCCTGCTTGACAGCGGTTTCTTGCTCACTACGGGAACGGAGTTTGTGTCGTCCAGCTTTCTAAATGTTTGCATGTTCCTCTGTGCGTGCTTGATGGTGACAGCCAATCAGGAGCTATCAGACGTTGCACAAGTGCTCGTCTGGTGCCGGAGAAGGTATCGCTAAGCGGTTACGACAATGTAGTCGACCAGAAACGATGATACACCCAAGATGACGTATGGCCTGTAGGAGCGATGGTCGATCCTAACCAGCGAAGGAGTGCGAGCGGGCACGACGCAGCCGTTGCATGGGACTATCGCGCGTGTACGCAAGCCCAGGTTTCACCATTCATGCCATAGGTATCGTTCGATTACGCGGATGTAGGGTTAGTGATTTCCACATTGCTAGTATTCGATCATCGAAAAAGCACAACTACACAACCTGGTGTTCACTTACTGTAATGACGTTGATGAATAGGTATTGAACCGGCGTGTGTGCGCACGGGGGGCGGTATTTTTATCGATTTATACTTCATTATCCGATTCGCCGATACCATCACTGGACGTGTCGGTCGCAAGAATTAAAAGTGGGCTCATCAAAGGAGTCAGATGGACATCTAAGCAATAAGACAGAAAGCCATGTCCTCCATCATGAGACTCGCCCATGATAACATTCGAGTAGGAGAGGCACAGTTCGAGATATAAAACAGCAAAAAATTACTTGGCCAACATGGGGGTCGAACCCAGGACCTTCGCGTTATTAGCACGACGCTCTAACCAACTGAGCTAGCCGGCCGTGAGGTTCGTTTTCCAAAGCAATTATGCATCCCTGCTGATCGTCCGCATTGAACTTTTGCATGAGTCAGCGGCACCGTAATCAGATAAGAAAAACTGTCCACCCGGTTCAAAGTTACGGTCTACCACCAGGTTGGCTCCTGATACTTCCGACCTTTACTTACTCACCTCCTTCAACCGTCCAACCAGTATTATTATACCTTTTGCCTGAAACTCACACCTTTGCTACCTATTACCCACACCATGTCTAGCACCAACTTTCACATCGTTACCTCGCCCGGTCAACTCCAAGAACTCTTGTCCGTAGATCTAAACCGGGTCTCTCTGATCAACTTCTGGGCCTCATGGGCCGAACCGTGCAAGCAGATGAACGAAGTCGTTGCCGAACTTGCTAAGAAGCATTCTGATCTGCTGGTCTTACAGGTAAGACCCCTCCCCAATTACCTCTGAAAATCTGTCACCGATCTGGAAAATCTTTTTCCTGTCGTCGGATTTGATGGTGGGATAGGTTGAGGCGGAAGAACAGGAAGAGATTTCAGAATCATTTGAGATCGAGTCCGTTCCCTCGATCGTCCTTCTCCGGGTAAGCCCTGAGTTTTTCTTGCACTGCTTGACATCACCACCTGTTGTTCATTCAAATTTCACACTCTCAAGGGTCACTCGCTTCTCGGTCGGGTCAGGGGCGGAGATGCAGTTGGCGTGACCACACTGGTCGATAAACATCTCGGAAACAATACACAGTCTGCGCAGTCTAACGGACCTCCTGAAAAGCACGAAGAGTCAGAGGAGGAGCTCGTGGTGCGCATGCGTGGCATTATGAAGCAAAGTCCGGTTGTCTTGTTCATGAAAGGAGAACCAGACGGCCCACGTTGTGGTTTCTCGAGAAAGGCGGTTGACCTCCTGCGAGAACAAAAAGTGGTATTTACACACTTTGACATACTCGGAGACGAAGCGGTCAGGCAAGGTAATGTGGAGACCTCTTCTTAGCATTTCTAGTTGCTGATATAATGAGGACAGGATTGAAGAAATTGAATGACTGGCCAACTTACCCGCAGTTCATTGTGAACGGTGAATTCGTTGGGGGACTGGATGTGGTCAATGAGATGGTATCCAACGGAGAATTTGCAGATGTATTTGTCACGGCTTAGGGTAACGAAGCACCGTGAAAGTGCACAGTATATGCATTGATCGGATGTGAATGAACAGTCGCAAAGAAGCGGTCTTGAACGGTGTATCGAGGGCAGTGGAGAGAATTGGAATTGAGATCACCTTATTTTTAAGGCATGCCTACCACACGTGTCGGATCTGGCGAAGATGGATGTGACGATAATAGACCCTGGACCATCCCCTTAACCATAATCCTACGCCTTACGTGGTTGGAGTCGGCATCGTGTTACAGATCAAATCGGACTAACACAAAACCGAATTATGAATACTAGTAATGGATGGAGTTTATGGTCCCGGCATTGGCTTGTTGCCGTGATGGGATTCTTCTGATCCACCTGTTCAGTAGTATGAAGCTGCATCAGGGTGCTATTGGCAAGTGGTGGCAGAAGTGCGGGGACACGACACATGATCGGGTAGGACAGTTCCGGGAACTCAATACGTCACTCTGTGCGAGAGTGATCGTTCACCGAGTCCCTGCTTCGATATTGTAGGTATGGTATTAGCTGTTATTGGAGCTCCACCCAATACTTGCATCTGCATTCAAATTGCCAGCATCCCTGGCTGTTGGTGCTACAAGGGCTATTTGTGTGGTGTCACGCGATAGATGATTAATGATTCATGAAAGGCGGCTCTCGGATGCAAAAACAGACACAAACTAGGACTGCACAGTGTTCCCGGGATTAGTTCCCCCAATTTTGCACACCGGGTCGATGATTTATACTTATGAGAATGACATCCTCAGATATCAGCCTTTCCATTCCTCTCGTTCTTGGATTTTTATTGGCTCGTTCTGTCCATGTCTGCGAGTCAATACCCACCATATCTCGCTTGTCAAGTTCTCCTCATTATCGATGCCCAAGTGAATCGGCTGAGAGACCCCAAAGACGGTGGCGTCCCCGCAGCATACAGCCTTCGTCGAAACATCGGGGATATCCTTGCCAAGGCGCGCTCCGAAAAGCACCCACCCCGCGTCATACATGTTCGTAACAATGGCGAACACGGAGAGCCAGATGAACCAAACACACCCGGTTGGGAGCTCTTCTTCACACCACTTCCGTACGAACCTGTCGTCGACAAGAGGAAAAACAACGCATTCTCCGGAACTCAACTTGGGGATTTAATTCCAACAGACGCCGAGGTCGTCGTTGTCGGGATGCAGAGCGATTATGGCGTTCGCGCAACCTGTAACGCCGCGCTCGATAGAGGGAACGAAGTCATCTTGATAAAAGGCGCTCACGCTACCCTCGATCGTGTTGAGACCTGGAAGGGCGGAGGCATTACGAAAGCTAATGTGATTGAAAGTGAAATAGAAGCTGAACTTGAAGAGGCCGGGGTGAACATTTTGGAGATGAAGGACCTTCCAGATCTCTTCACAGACAGGTAGCTGTCATCCTTCCGGAGGCTGCGTCGGCGCCTGGGTGCACCGTATGGACTATGGCCTCGAGTGCTACCTGCATTTGTGGTGAGCACCCTGGGACGATTTAGTATCCGGGCGTGTCGGGTCATGCTGACGGTAGTATAGGATCTCCTTGCCCGAATCATAAAAGCCGTAGCCTAGGAGATTTCATCCTGGAGGATCGTCCATGACTGTAAGTAGGACATTGCTTTACCGTATTATTATAACCATGTGGCTGGTGACTCGTTATCTACTTGGTGCTGTCCTCTTCTGGACATTCGGGAGTAGTGTACTACTAGTAAATCATAAATCCAGTTTGTTTGGCTCCAAAGCCTTTTGTAAATAATGTCTTGTCACGTGGCTGAGTGTTTAGATGGTACAGTTGATATGCTCATATGTATAGCGTCAGGACCCCCCCAACCTTGATGCACTATCACGGATATTCAAGACGACGATGAGTGACAAAATGTGCCGTCAGTCACATGCCAAGCAACCAACCGCAGTGCGCTATCAACTACACATATTAAGCATTACGCTGTTCAAATCTATCTAATGTGGACTGTTTTACAATGATGAATTCCTGTCAACGTAATTGGGCACGGAAATGACAAAGCTGTCTCACCAAGTCCAAGCTGTCGGCCTCACCATATTCCAGCGCTGCCCTTTCCAGCTGCTCGCACATTCCCATCGCCTGAACTCTTGTAACGCTCGGTGTCGGCTCGTCATCATCATCAGAGTCAACTTCGATGATGTCACCTCTTGCCAAGGCCATTTCAGCCTCCTCGGGGGAGTCCAGTAGTTTGTCAAGAGTCGGTAGAGTACCGAAAATACGGTTTCATGATTTGAGATTATGAACCAAATCCATAAAGCCTTTCCTCAGCCGATTTCAGCTAAGGGAGTTCCTTTGGGTGGAGTGAAATTTGAATCTTGAGACCTGGGCGGAGCATTGCAGCTTGCTCAAGAGGCCTGATGGCCACCAGAGCAATATCTGGATCACCTTCAGCATCCATGACTGCACAAAGGGTTGGTTGCCAGTCTGCATCAATGTAGCGGTTACCAAGATGGGCCTCAAGACGAACTCCCGCATTCGGTAATGATAAGTCGGTTGTTGCAAATTCATGAATAATTTACCACGCAGTAGAATCTGCATGTAGTATTGTGGACTGGAATAAAGGTAAACAAATGGGGTGCTCCAATCCACCACTTGTAAGGTAAGTTTTGCTGCATGAAGATTAAAGCTTACTATGATCGGAAATGTGGAATGGCGACTTACGGCTGGGTACCTGTAACTCCAACAGCTTCTAATGGTCTTTGGTATCACAGAATTCCAGGCATCTCTTGCGATCATCATCGCTTTGAGAAGATTGATTTTGTAAATATTGCTCTCTCCGGCTTCGTCACAATCATTTGCTCTTTCATTGAAGTTACGTGGATACAAGATGAGAATGTGCCAATTTTCCCGCTTCATTCTGACGTTGAGCATTTTTACCTACCTGGTGTTATAATGTTTGGCGAGCAGAAAGTCAAAAAAAAAAAAACTTACTCTTCAAAAAGTTCTGAAGTCATCCAGGTTTTTCTATTGTTATGATAACAAAATCCACGTTCCTTATGGGTTCTCTTTTTTAAGCATCGTGGTTTGGATACCTTCCCAACAAAGAATAAATCATATTTTTTGGACCCATCAGCACTGAATGCAACTGCAATGGTAATTCGATGTTTCGTAAGTTGCGTAGGGATCTGCGTCTTTGCAGCCTTTAAATTACCGAGTACGGTCGGACAAACTGCAAGTTTCAAGAGGAAACAAAGTGGCCACCTGAGCCAAGACGCAAGTATAGCGCCTATACCGGACAGTATCTGCACAGGGATTTTGCCATGGCAACTAATGGACTAGAGGTAAAGGTTGTTCCAAGTTATCATAGCGCTGCTCCGCAAGGTCACTTCGCGTATTACGAGTTATTGTTCACCAGCGTGGGGTCCGACACCATTACTTGGTCATAAAACCATCACGGATGACTACGCGCACTGGCACTGTTTTAGCGAAACGAATGGGACAGGCAAGAGTCGAAGGAAATGATTATTTTCAAGGCACGAGAGCATGGTGGACTAAAAGCAAGAGTCAGTTCACGCTTACCTAGTATAGTCACTCCGCCCGGCTCCCGCACAACCGCATAGGGACGATCATGGATATCATATGTGAATACTCGAACACTGAACATCAGTATTCGAGTTAAGAGGTATCGCACTGTCACAATGTTAGTCGTCGTAAGAGGGTGTCATAAAGGTAACGCATGTCCGGATATGAGGTATCGCAAACATGATGATAAGGGCGTGAAAGGGAAAGGTTACGCCAGCGAAACAGGTGCGCGACAACGTTGGCATGCAAAGGAAGAAAAATGGGAATATGTCAAGAGTCCCTACTCACGTCCTCACGCTCTCAAAGTCAAACGTCCCCAACTGAAACTTGGACAACCCGTCTTCCTGACTACCCTTGTTCATCAATGTCGGCTCCGTACCGGCCGTCAACGTTGTCGTCATTCGTGTCACTTCGGTTTCATCCAAGTTGGTAGTTGCACCGACACTCCGAATCGTGGGTGACATCGTCGAACGAGTAAACGACAGCATTGGTTTCAATATCGACATGCGGCAAGGTTCGTCAGATGTTAGTATTGGGAGCTCCTCCAGGATTGAGATTCGACCCGTTTCCGTGGCTCCAAATATCGGCAACCAAGAGAGGAAAACGAACCGGAGCGAACAAAACCTGAGCTTACTGTCGGTACGCGGGAATGGGCGGACGGCAGAGAGGAGTTCGGACCAGAGAGGATTTGGGACTGTTTGAAAGACATGGGTGCAGAATCGGACGAGCGCGAAAGAGGGCTTAGGTAAGACCGCATCGAACGTAGTGATCCCTGATCAAAGAGAACCGGATGAAGCCAGTGAATCACCTGGCGCTATTGAGCGCGCGAATCAGTAATCAGTAGGCTGTTCCTCTTAGAGTAAACTCACTGTACCAAATGTCGCCTGTCGCTCGCCTCCATCGGATTCGCCTTCACCTGCACCGCTACCGTACAAACCAGTTATCGATCTCCATCCTTCCCTCGCTGCCGGAGGTTCAGCATCGGGCACGTCAGATGTAGCGCTCGCATTGTTTGATGATCCAGTAATGACGGAGAGCGAGTCTCACCACGCGATTGCCTTGGCTTCAAGGCCTCCAACCCCACCATTGACTGGACTGACCACACCCTCACCATTCCAGAATCATCTGATCAGTCCAAAGAACTCTTCGAGCTATTTTCTCAAGCTGAAACATAAGTAACTTGCATTTTAAACCAGAAGAAATATGAACAGTCACCTTTTCATCATAAGAATGTAGGCTCTGTCGTTGATGTCTGCCTCCTAGACTTCATCCATAGGAAACCAGAAGATGTTGCCCTTGAAAGAACCAGTGTTGCCAAAGATCTCTCTTTCAACTCTAAAACTGTAGTGACTAGCACCAGACAACCCTTCGTAGGGTCATCGCTATTGGTGATAGCCTAATTGGGTCAGACATTCTCTTCTCTTTGCACGACAGTTTCGTCCAGCTCGATACCATTCTTGACCTCTTGTTATGATACGTTTACTCCCACACGTGACTGGGTCGATGCCA
>JBBPKE010000736.1:0-13274 GCA_038089095.1 Tylopilus orsonianus | reverse complement strand
CTCTGTTCGAGTAGTATATATATGTGTGTCTATCTCCTGTATATTCTCCCTAGTTTCGATATAGTCATTCATTCTCCCTCAAGCAGATTCCCTGGAGTGTGTCTTGTCTGAGTCGCACCTGACACATCTCGCGTAATGCCATGTTTCACGGCACCCCGACGTGTTCAGCCTTGAGGAGTGTATACATTCTTGGGTTGGCTTGTTTGTATTCCAAGTTTGAGCTGCTGCGCCCCAGGATTTTCTCCTGGTGTCGTCACGTCTTTGAACGATCAAGTCATCTGAGCTTGAGTCGAAAGCTGAGTCCAGAAATATAGCCCTTCCGACTGATTATGCCACGGACGGATAAGAACTGAATGATAAAATACGACGGCGTCCATTGAACGAACGGACCGATAACAAGAAATACGTTCGCGGATCACTGATTAACCATGGCAGTGCACGACCGACTCGGAGCTGATGGACGGTACGGGTCACAGCCTTGAGTTATAATCTGGTACTCAGCCATTATTACTGTAACAGTCAGCCGACAAAGCCTGCGCGACTAGTGACAGTGCTGAACAATCATATTGATTGCTGGCAGATACTTGTGCCAACCTTGCCCACTCGCCGGGTATAAATAGTAGGCAACTTCACAGGAGACACACGCAATCGTAGAGCGTTATCGCACCGCTCGTCATCCCTCGTCTCTCTGACTCGCTTCAAGACACGTCTTGCAACCAGTGATGCCTGCTGTTCAACCCCCTGCCAAAGTACTCGTATCCGGCGCGACTGGTTACATTGGTGCGTGGGTTGTGCAGAACCTGCTTGAGAGAGGGTATGCCGTCCGCGGTACCGCGAGATCTACTGCCAAGGGCGAGTTCCTCAAAAAGGTGTTTGCTTCGTATGGAAATCGATTTGAGGTCGTCGTCGTCGAAGACATTGCCAAGGTGAGTCCAACTATCTGTAGCCCCAGGCGATCCCAAAGGGCTGGGTCACCTTGCATGGTGCCGAGAACTGCAGTGACGTGATCGTGCATTTGACCTCTATACTGATGGTGACCTGGATAGGATGGCGCATTCGACGAGGCTGTTAAAGGTGTAGATGCTGTCGAACACACGGCGTCGCCTTTCCACTTCAATGCCGTCGATCCTGATGGTGAGTTGCCAAAGTGTTTTAGCACGACAACGCTCCTTTTCCTATAACGAGTTCCTTAGAACTCATCAAACCGGCCGTCAATGGTACCGTTGGAATGCTAAATAGCATTCTCAAGGACAAGTACGTCCACCGAAGCCACCCTTTATCAGCTAGACCGAATTATGGTCATGATACAGAGCCACCCAAGTCAAGCGTGTCGTGATCACATCCTCTGGAGCGGCCGTTCTCCGCGAGGATCCAAATCAAACCATCACATTCACAGAGGCAGACTGGAATGACCAATGTCTTGAGATTCTCCAGAAATATACGGACGAAGGCAAGAGATATGAGGCGCCTAGCATGGTAAAATACCGGGTGTCAAAGACACTTGCAGAGAGATGTATGCAGCATGTCTCTGGTTCTTCGACTGAATCTTAAGCGCTGACTTGCGATTCATGTAGCTGCTTGGGAGTTTGTGAACGACCCGACAATCAAGCCTCACATCAACTGGGACTTGGTTGTACTCAACCCACCTTTTGTAAGTCCACTGGGGCTTTTGACGGCACTTTTTCTTTACAAGACTGACCTACTTTGTGATGCGCCAGGTCTTTGGGGTAAATTCTCCTGAATGTGTATCTTGTGCGCTGGATTCCTAACCTGATTCTGTTATTACAACAGCCGGCCATCCATGAAGTCACCACACCCGATTCTCTCAACACCTCTGCAGCGGTCTTCCGTGATTATGTCGCCGATGCTACCAAGGCCAATGCTGCAGGCAACGAGTTCCTAGCTAACACGGGCACATGCTGGATTGACGTACGTGACCTTGCGGAAGCGCACGCTCTCGCTCTCGAGAAGCAAGCTGCTGGTGGGGAACGCATCATCGTCAGTAGTGGTCAGTCCGCGTACTCGTTGACGGAGGTGACAGTCTAAAACTGATACATACTCGTCATGACGTATAGGACTCTGGAAATGGCAAGACTTTAGTGAGCATGACGGGTGTACCAGGAATGCCAAACCGGTTTAACCTATGTTTATTTTTTTTTCTAGTCGACGCGGCCAATGACCTGAATCCACCGCCCAAGCTCTCGACTACTTTACCGGTCGGTGTCCGAGGTGCAGGCAGGACTGCGAAGCATCTCACCATCTACAATACCGCTAAAGCGGATCGTATCCTTGGCTTGGAATACCGGACGATCGCAGAAACCACCAAGGATACATTGGCCGATTACGAGGCACGGGGGTGGTAGACGAGAAGAATATCGGGTAATAATGCCACCTTGTATATCACAAGCTAAACATGTTCTCTTGGTTTGGATACACGCACATCTGTGCGAGCAGTTCATCTGGGCTGACCAAGGTAGGATCGTTGCAGGAAACATGGAGACGGTTAGAGATGTCAACTATTTTGGTAGTGAGAGTAGATGATATTCGCCACTTCCGAAGCTTAAAAACGATAGCGAACGTACAAACCTCGGCCTTGCGGCCGCCACACTTCATGCGACGGAGGAGCGGTCGACTGCCTAATAAAGGCCGGAACGGCAGGATATCCAAGTTCGTCCAAGTCGAGTAGCGAGAGCACGTTGTCGAATAAAGAAGGGCAGTCAAGGAGAATCGGTTACTGGCCCCACCAAGGCGTTGCGTCGGTCGCTACGTGTGGAGTCTCCAAGCTATGCACTTGGTGCGTCATGACACGACTATCATCGATATACGTACTGGCTTGTCGGGCATTACTGACAATGGGATTCGAAGAGGCATTGAATAATGCCAAGACTTATCGACTATTCATCGTTCGCTCGGTGGTTGAAGGAGAGAGCACGCAAATACGACGCCATTCCCGCGACGAGTAAATACGATCATGTGGTTTACCGACAAGAGCGACACGGGACCTACCAAGAACAGTGGTGGGACAAAATTGTTCGACCATCATGCGGTGCTGGTCCTGGGTACGGTCAAGTGTGTCGTGAACTCGCCGTATAATCCGCTTTAGAAATGCCTCCAACAATAGTAAGTCCGACCTTGCCAGTCAATAGCTCTAGCTTACCGGAATTCGCTGTTCCAAACTGATCTCGCGTCGACAAACGATTAAAGATATAATATTTGACATACATACACTAAACCACAGTACAACAGGAAGGAGACGATGCACGATTAATCATCCTTATGCATACTAAATTTCCGAGGTTAGCAAGGCCACTTGTAACAGTAACGATAAACATTTACCCGAGTGAACGTCCCCATGGTTGTAAATGTTTCCTTTCTTGGAGGATCGTTCTTTCCGCGGTATAACGACTTGACAGCATCAGTCATATTAGCTTTGCGCTTGGCTTCCTCTGCAACAAGCGAATTCGTGAGCGCCCGCGACGCAGTTGTGATCGTGGGGTTGAGAATGGGTATAGGCGAGGGGGAGTGGCCTGCTGGAGACGACTTCTTCTTCTTCGGGACAACAGCGGGGTCCTCGACGACTGCATCCGTGGCTGCTTTCCGCTTCTTTAGCTTCGACTTGGCAGGTTCATGTGTACGACGAAGCTCCATTGTCGTACGCATGCGCTCTGCCTCGTCTTCAGAGGGGTTGATCATCATGATGTCGGATGTCTGCGAGAACTTGGTGGCACATTGAGGACAGACGGCGAGCTTGTCAGCGGAATTGCCATTGCTCTCCTCACCATTCGATGCCACCCTCGTAGATGGATTTGAACCAAGGAGCGTCCGCAGACCGGACTGCGAGAAAACACAACCACATGTACGGATGTACACAAAAGGTTGGGTGCCATTCATCTCCTTGAGGTTCAGAGGGCAGACGAACTGGGGAATTTCACTCGGTGGTACATCGGTGGAGGTGACAGGCGTTGGTCTCGTTGTGAGCTTCAATGTCTTGACGTCCTGGATCAAGAGTAAGCACAGGGGATATGAAGACCAAGAAGTTTGGCGTGCCTTAAGCGAGCGTATGTGCCCACATATCTCTTCGCCGTCTCCATAAGCGGACTTGTCTAAGAGATATTCTATTATCGCATCCTTGTTATACAGCTTTCCTAGGTCACAGGAAACGACCGGCTCCTGAAGCAAGCGCTAGAAAACAAGGCGTTGAGACAAGCTGGTCGCGTATGACACGAGACATACCTTGGAAAGCGCACAGAAAAACCACCTCGCGCGCACTTGATTAGCCTTGTCGGCCTGTTCGGCTTTGGGTTTTGTCTTTACAAGGTCACGCCTGTCGGGGATACTTCCACCGTCATTACCCATGGTGACGGTGTGAACAAAGTTGCGTGTCTTGGTGGATGTGCTGTCGATGACTAAGCAATCCGAATTAGAACTAGTTTAGAACTCCGATGCCAGGCCTCAGGTGTCAAGGTTCGATGTTAATATTGAACGTCATCGAGACTTGCGGAACAATATACCATGCAAATCGTGTTGTAAAAGTAGTCAAAGTTTGGGTCTGTGAAGCCTGCGGAGAGTCTAAATGACGGAGGTTGTTTGTAGCTATTGCCATTTCAAGGGCCTTGCCTTTTTTAGCGGGCTCTAATATCAGTGCGAACTTGGACTCGGACTGCATCGGTCGATTGCCAAGTGCTTGCTGTGTGGTTCCGCCGTCGCATCTTTCATGCAAAACCCACTCTAGATGCTCTACCAAGCACTAAAACAGGGGAAACGCCCCCTCCAAATTGCATCGCATGTCATTTCTTCCACCACTACCGCGGTAGCCAACACCTCTTCTGCTATCTTTTCTAGTGTATTTGTGAAGCGACAAATCAGCTTGTCTGGTACAGTGCGCTGCCTGAACAGGAGCGCCTTCAGGAGGTCATTCTCCAAGAATGTGTACCCTCCCGAGCCACCCGACCAGCTACCTCCCGCCTCGTCTGCCACACCTCTTTATCGTATGCTCCTGGCGCTTGTTACAGACTTTTCGACCTGATTTGCCCTTGTCATACAGGAAAAATCGTAGCAGCATGGACTCAGACACCGACCAAATGGTACCCACTCCCTCTGGCTGTCGGCGCACTCCTCCTCGTCGCCCTTCAGTACCATAAGAAAGTGTCACGTGCCAACAAAGAAGTCCTTGTAGACGAGGAGGGCCGCGAGGTTATCAAGCTTAGGGGACCCTGGCAGGTGTGTACAAGCCTTCCCTTTTATTTTACATGTATCAATCCCGGCTAGGTTCACGTAATGGGTGCTTTGCCATTACGCGGCCTTTCTCGGGTCTGGGGCTACTTGAATTCGTTTGAGCTGCCCACTTGGATTCGTCCCTACGGTTTTCGGCTCTATGCTTATGTTTTTGGATGCAACTTGGAAGAGATCGACCCCAGCGACTTGACAAAATACGCGAGTTTAGGAGAGTTCTTTTATCGGAAGCTGAAACCAGGCGTACGACCTGTTGACCATGCAGTCCTTGTGAGTCGCGCTCTTCATTACTACCGGTGTATGGCTGAGCGTCCCTCCAGGTTAGTCCAGCTGACGGAACTGTGCTTCACTTTGGCACCATCGATAATTTACGCGTGGAACAAGTCAAGGGGATTACCTATTCCTTAGATGCGCTACTCGGTGTGGAGCGGTATGACTCCACCAACCCTTCGTCCCCAACATCCACAGTCGTAGAATTTCCTCAAGACCAAGAGTTCGTCGATCATCGTGAGTTTGCTATTGTCAACGGGATAGAATACAGTCTCGAAAAACTCCTGGGAATCTCGAGCCCGAGTACACCTGGTTCAACTACCCCTACTGAGGAGACAATGTCAGACTCCGATAGTGACGAGGAACTACCCCATAAACACGGTGCACAGGTCGATGCGTCAGTAGTGCAAGAAGGCAGCCTGCAAGAGATTCTAGCACATGACGCTTCTGTCGCCCGGGAAATGGGTGTTCAATCGACCTTTGGCTTTGGCGAACGCAAGAGAAGTATATCAGGAACTAGTGTTAGAAACGGGAATACACTCTACTTCACCGTAATATACCTTGCTCCAGGCGATTACCATCGCTTCCACAGCCCCACCGCTTGGGTGGTTGAGAAACGCAGACATTTCGTTGGTGCGTAGTTCTATTTCAAAGTCCTTAGCATGTGCTCACTTCCGGTCAAGGCGAGCTGTTTTCGGTGTCTCCTTACATGGCCAAGCGTCTCCAAAACTTGTTCATACTCAACGAGCGAGTCGCGCTTCTCGGCCGATGGCGATATGGTTTCTTCAGCATGGTTCCCGTTGGAGCAACCAACGTCGGGAGTATTAAAGTGAACTTTGACTCTGTAAGCTATTCCGGATCTCGCTAGAGTCCGATACACCGAACTGACCAACCTGCTTACTTCCACAGGCCCTTCGCACGAACGTCCGCGGCCGTCCGCCTCCTCCAGGGACGTACACAGAAGCGGTTTACTCTGCTGCATCGCCGCTGCTCAACGGACAGCCTTTAACCCCGGCTCAGGAAATGGGCGGTTTCTGCCTTGGCAGCACAATCGTCCTCGTGTTCGAAGCTCCGAAGAATTTTGAGTTCGCCGTTAAGCCGGGTCAACATGTCAAAGTGGGTAACCGGCTTGGGGACGTTCCCGGAGCGACCACGGCTCTCGGTACTTTCAAGCAGAAGACCGAATAATGGTCGTGTGACCTAACCGTGCGATTCCACCCTCGGCTCCCGCACCGACTGTTAATTTACTCGCCCCGTGACGAATCCGAGGCAGTTCATTCGTTCGCCGTTGATTGGCTTGAATACGCGATGCATGCTTTGCATATTTGGACGTTTGGTGCAATCCATAATTTTGTTATCGATTATCATGGATCTATTGCGGTAATACTACTAATAAGTATATACCCGTATGCTCACATCGTTACATCTAGCACGAAATCCCTGTATATTATTGTGCATCATTGTGGTGTAGCTGCTCTGCAGTACTGATTGGTATTTTTCGATACACTGCCAACTGCTTTTTATTGACCTCACTGGTACTCACGGTCTTGTACTGTCTAGCCAGCGACATTGCAGACGTAGTCTGCTAACTTTGTCGCCACCCTTAGCTCTTGTACGGTCCTGGGTCTGACGATTCCTATCCCGGGCAGTAGGATGCCAGGAAGGCCTGGCGAGTAACTCCTGTGACGCTTGCTGCTAGCGCTTACTGTCGTTGAAAATCTTACCATGCACCTGCAACGACAGCATACCGAACGCGGGTCGGATCAGGCGCGAGCGAGTCTACACGACGAATGAACAGTGCTACAAGCTAATAATATCACGACGACTGTATTATGCTACACGAAACAAACAAACAAACAAGGAAGCACCCCAGATAGATCATGTTCCTGGACAAATAAAAACCTTTCGGCAAGTGCGCTAGATGGCTGGCTTTTTTTGGGCCAGCGTGCGGCGCCCACCGCCGGCAGCTGTCACGTAAACGTTTCGCCCGGCGCGAGCTGACGGACGGGTACTCCCATGCCGTCGTAGCCGGTGCGGAATACCTGCGGTCGCGTGGGATTGAATCGTGTTGGTCGTGCGGGCGAGCGAGACGAACGCACCTGATTGCCCCACCAATTCCGTATGGTGTTGGCGCCAATCTGCGAGGCCCGTGGCACGATCGGTCAAAAGGGCATGATGCAAAGGGCACGCGTGCTTACACTGCCGTTTCGAGGGAACTGGAAGCTGTCAAAAGCAAGGATCCGTCAGTGGGATCGGTTCGGTTCAGGTGGCGGGTTGGGAACGTACACGAAGAAGATGATCACGGCGGAAAGTGCCAGACCGGAATCGAGCGCGGCAGAGAGTACATCTTGTAGTATGTGAGCAAGGCAAGAAAAATAGGGCAAACATAACGGTGGCTGACAATTGTATTTTGTCCACCAGGGAAAGTATCGTCTGTGACGCTGTCCATTAGTAGAAGAATTGATTGGTTGCCGCATTCCATACCTTCGAATGAGGAATTGAAAGATGAATGCAACAAGTCTTGTTTGGAACGTCAGGTTTAAATTGATAACTAAGGATGGTTGGAAGGACATACGCCCAGGGCACAAAGTTCAACGCTGTAGCCTGTGGAATGCGGTTTGACCCATTAAATATGATAGGGCTACGTGTCTCGATGAGACGCCGCGCTTCGAATAAGAGAGTACAACGATCTTACAAACTGCGATAGGTTTAGTTGGTGTCCGTTTCAAGGGGAAAACAACCTACTTGATATAGCGCAAGAAACTGTTGGGCCACTTTTTCGTTAACAGCCAAGGAATGAGTGGCGCGATAGCTCCGGCAATAAAAAAGTACAAGAGAGCTATAAAACATGGTCAGTTCCCATCCGAGTCAATAGATAAGAAAGCCGATTCACAACTAATCTCAACCATCAGCACTCGCTGACGAGCATTGGACCAATCGAAAACACGTACTGGTATATCTGGCCAGATGAAAATTGGTACTTGGGTCCAACAATACCTAGGCAGCATCATCCACGAGAGAACGGGCTGCATCATTCCGAACACCTACCCCATATGACCGACGCCGTTGCAAACACTTGGGTATTCGGGCAGACGAATCTGCAAAGAGGATAAACATGACTGATGTGATGGATACTGGTCCACAATTCACCCATCGTCTTGTGTACTGCTACATATGTCTCTGTCGGAGCAAATTGGCTTAGGTAAGAGGAGAACAAAAGGAGATACTCACGGAATGTGACTGAACATCCATGCTTGCACCATGAGCTGTGTAGCCCCAGCTACAACAGCACATACAATCTGTACGAGTTAGATATACTGAAGAGCAGCGAAATGTGGCAGGAGCTAACCTGACACCAAAACATGGTACGTGGGGGTATCTTCATGTAATGCCCAAGTTTGAAATCTGCTGCAAAGGTCAGAGCCTGTTGCAACGTCTAACAACAAACTCAGTGGACCGACAAAGAAATAGAATTGTTCACTTACTACATACCCATACGTCTTGAATAACATCGTGGCGATGGGGTGGCCAGGCAACGCGTAGCTTGACCTCGCCTCAGTCTGATAACCTCGTAACGAAAAGGAAAGTGCATACCCGCTGATGAGCTCAGCGATGACACTGTGAGGCATATGAGACAGATCCAACTAGAGGAGCGAAAAAAGGCACCCGAGACCGACTTGCTGATTTGTAACAGCTTGAATCATACCGCAGGGAATGACATAAATAAATGCTTTGCAAGATTATCAGCGTCGGTCTGTTGAGTAGACATGGCGGATTCACCTAAGAGCAGGGCGATCACGAAAGCCCATACTGGCATTTGCGTGTCCCATAGCTCTATGTTAACTACGCCGAGAGCAAACATGACGACAAATAGTATGAAATACCACCAATCGGGAACTATTGAAAAGGGCATGGGGAGTGGTCGATACGACAGTAAATGTTTAGAATCAAAGACATTACCCTGTGGATATGAATGCATGAGGCGAGCATGGATATCGGGCTCTTCTGCCAGAGATCGCCGTGATTGCTGGAAGATTTGCCTCCGGAAGTAGAGAAAAGTGTGAACAAGTGTTGCTACGATGAAACTGTTCATGCTGGTCCTCTTCCGTATAGTGACGGGAATTACCTGTGATGGCGGCAAACGACAACCTAGACATCAAGCTTAATCACTAAAACAAACGTCACAGGATAAGACGCACCCATATGAGACGGCAAGACACGTCCTGAAGTCGTTCAAATGAATGGGTTCTAAAGCTGAGACGACGAAAGAAAAACATACGACATAAATAATGGGCTGTATGATTCGTATGCCTGCACGTCAAATCTGAGGTCTTGCGTCAGAATCCGAGTGTGATTGTAGGGTTGCATCGTATTATCATATGGCAATCGTGACCAAATGCTATTCCAAATCTCAATGCGTGAGCATACTCGTACTGACTTCGTGCTCACGGCATATACAGCGACATCCAGGTGTTCGTAAACTAGTCGTAGCTGTGCGTAAGCTCCATGTTGTAAGTTTTTGAAAGAATCACGGACATAGAGTATAGGGGTGATAATCCCTAGAAGCCAATTGAGCATGCATTCCGTAGGACTTCTAGGGGAACTCACAATAAAACACCACGAATCCGATGAGGATATTCACCGCCGCCCACCCTTACCATAGACGTCAGGAAGAAGCTCTGAACAAGAATTGCAAACAGGCATACATGGCGTGGCCAGTGGTGATCCAATATACCTATATACATATACACCGTGGAATGTCAATCTCTATTAGATAGGGTCGCTCCAACGAATGCGCGTACGCAATTTGACACCAGTCGAACGTAATGACCGACATGCCCTATGATATCCGTTCATGCACTCAACTGGGGTTCCTTTGTTATCACACTCACCATTCCGTGAACGTAACTTTCCACCATTAAATGATCAATTCCTTCGAAAAGAAAAGTATGGAGAGCATCTCATACCCAAACAATTGTGCAATCACTACCAATTTAATGTAGGCTGCATGCGACCGACTGGACCCCGCATGGACTCACCTGCATTTTCGGGCCATAACCAAGTGACCCATGAGAAATACGATAGTGCCTGAACTATCTCCGTGGACTCATCAGCTTTCCCAAGGCAGCTTGATCCAAAGCACAAAGAACATACACAGATAGCCGGGAACGAAGTCTGCACATCACCGGCTTAGTGCCACCTCCGAAGATCAGGAGAAGAAAGGAATAATGGGCTTACTCCAGAGGAAAGCTGCAATACATGCGTACAGAAAGAAACGCTCTCGGCTCATCCCGCTCAACAATCCACTCCCCGCGTACTGCTGCGAATGTAATGTGTTAAACAACGCACAAGTCACGAGCGTGGCCGGCCATATCATGTTCGAAGGGGACACAAGAAACCGACGAGTAATGCCACCCGCTGAGAAGCCAATTAGTTGCGTGGAAATGACTAGGAACAATTGATCTGGGTAAAGATAAAGAGAAACGGAAAAAACGCGCAGCGTCAGTCATGAACTATTCCGAAAAGAGAGAAGTGGTGCGGACAGCTGAAACTATAGTGTTGATTATAATACACCCTTTGTACAGCGATGGTGTCGGTCTGCATTTTGATCATTCACACGGTTGTAGCGTGATCCTTGAAATGGGAATACTCACCGCGTAAGCTGGTAATGCTCCAACAGAGGCCATGATCTGTGATAATGCGAATGAATGTTCAGGATGGACGAAAATGCTCAAGACAAGGACCAGACCATTATTAGTACGTGTTCCTTGATCGAGAACGGACCCGGATTCAATGGTATATAGAATACTTGTTTTCGAGGAACATATAATTCCCAGAGTTTACCAAGTGGAAACGATACCAACTGTGCCACAGTAGATCCGACGAAGACGCTCGGGTATCGGAAGGAGAGAAATTGATTTAAACCAGACATGACCACCGCCAACGTCAGGCCAAGCACCCAAGCTCGTAGCGTCATTACGGGTATTGTCGGATCGTCAGTATTTGCCACCGCAGAGCGAACTTCGGGGTAGGGAGAGTCGTCATTAAACTCGGCAGCATAGGTAGGGTCGAAGTTGGGATCGTCGAAATCCACTGAGGGTTCCTGTGCCTCATGTTCAGCACGAATTACCAACACAAAAGCTATATTCAGAGAACGCACGGGAGCTTCAGATGCTGAATGGTGCTTGTATTTAGGATTCCTGGCAAATGATTCTGAAAGAACGTACTTGTCTTGACGCTAAGAGCATCGAAGTTCGAGGTTGAGCCTTTATCCTCGTCATCTATCGTCTGCACTTCGGCATTCGGTGGTGTACCCAGTCGCTGTAATTGCCTCTCCTGCAATTCTAGGATATAGTGGTTGGACATCAAAGTGGTTGTGGAAACGCAGACGAGTATGGCACTAGAACTGCAGGCTTTTGACAGACATCAAACACGATCTTGATCGCTGATTAATTGGAAACGGGCTGCTCCCTGTGAGATGGGACTGAGCTAATACCGATCCAATGATGATACAAAACCAGGGACAATGAATCAGCCTCTTACAACGCGAGATCCTGATTGGTCGTCGCCATCCTGCCAGGGGTGCTTACAGCTGTCTTCAGTGGTCGGAAAATGGTTCTCGTTGTTTCTCACAAGGTTATCGGCTAGGACAGGTGTGCCCCTGTGCAACTCTGAAACAAGAAATCGCTGTCGCCGAGAACCGTTTCAAGGTCTAACACGGTAGCAGTGATCATGTCAGCACGTATCATGCCACGTTACCCAAGTACAAAATCCCAGGGCCACGAAACCTGGATTATACCGAGTTGTTATAAGACATACTACCCCATTCCAGTTTTCGTGCTGAGTATGTTACTACGGCCGAGAGCGCTACTGGCTTGTCCACGTATTCTGAGCAGTGGAGAAACGAGTCATGTAACATCCAGCATGTTACTCGAGAGAAGCAAGCAGGACCACGAGGAACTCGCAACTTTAACTTCCCCGAGGTTCGAAATGAGGCAAGTTAAACTTCAGCAATTAGGCTAGCACAGCCACGCTTCTGGTGATGGTTCGTTTTCAGCTCCAACTTGTTGAAAAACCCAACATTTTTTTAATAGAGAATAGTTGATCGAGCCGACACCTGAATATTCTTACTTTCTGAAACCTGGCGAAGCTGTCCGGTTTCAGATGGTAAGACGGCGATCTATGGGACAGAAACCTCAAACGCATCGTAGGGTGGCCGGCTATTCTCTCAAAAGCTGTTCCCACATGTGTACCGGTTCAGGTCAGCAACTCGACACGGAGGCTATTTGAACGACCCGCACGGCAGGGATACACATTTTGACTCTTCTTGACGTTCTTCCCATTTCCTACTCTGCCTTTCTAGCACCTGGCTAGTTGGGCCCACTGTTTTCGTCATGCCGCGGGGACTGGACTTGCTAGTTTCACCCACGATTGAATTCCCTGTCGTGTTGATGGGAAATCGCGCCCATACATACAACGCCAATCAAAATGACTGCCTTTTTTCAGTTGATCTTGTCAGCAAGTAACAGTTGCAGCGTCATACATCCAACATCGTAAAAGCGTGCTCTTTTTTTTTTTTTTTTTTTTCGGAACAAGCTGTCCAAGGATACCGTGGGGTGCCAGTGTGAGTTGCTTCCTAGACACAGACGATGTCAGTATCCAGTGACCCCTAACCAAGTGTCATTTTGTGTCCAACAACGTTCACTCACCGGTCAATGTCTGTCGATCGGCGACTAGGGGTTCTCCGAGCGTGAATAGTAGACCCGAGGGCG
>JBBPKE010000734.1:0-13334 GCA_038089095.1 Tylopilus orsonianus | reverse complement strand
AATTAAATACATGAGTTTGTCTAGACCAGCCTAGACCTATGATGTCATATGATGTCATAGCACAGCCACGACACAGCCTTTGATTAGTCAGAGGCACAGCCTCAAGTCACATGATCAGTCACATGATAGCACAGCCATAAGTCACGTGACATGCAAAAGTACCACCGTTCTAAAGGTAAAAATACGGTGTTTTCAACAAATTCCAGGCAACCAATCACAGACTCCTGTTCTGTGAAGTTTTCTAGAGGTTGAAACCTCAACTGATTATGAAAGTCTTTCAATGACATCCTTATTCTCCTAGGGGCATTGGAGTTCTTTCGGTAAAACTCGGAAATCGCATCCTGCGTGTGCTCTAGGTTCACTGCTGGCTCCCAAGTGTGATCTTCTTCTGTATACCCTTTCCAATGGACCAGGTACTGGAGACCTTTTCCTCTGAGGTGGGAATTGACTATGTAATCAACTTCCCATTTCATCTGACCTTCATCATCCACTTCGACTGGGTTAGGCATTTGCACTGGTTGCCCTTCAAGGCATTCCTTATAAGGCTTAATGCGGCTTACATTTACAACTGGGTGAATGCACATGGTGGCTGGTAATTGGAGTCACACTGCGTTATCTCCGATGAGCTCAATGATCTCGTATGAACCAATATATCACTCTGTTAATTTACTTAATAAGTGCTCTGAGTGCCTAAGATGTAGATGGGCCATGGAGAGCCAAACTTTGTCTCCAATCGCGAACTCTGTTGGCAATCTTTGGCTATGACCCCACATGACCATTCTGTCATATGCCTTTGTCAGATGGTCCTGAACACTAGTGAAGGTACTGGAAAAGTCCTTGGCAAATTCTTCGGCTGCTGGCGCCTTTGCCATTTCTGGTTCTATTCCCATCCTGGGGTGATATGAATGTGTGACATCAAATGGCGTATGTCCTGTAGCCGAATGAATCCTCAAGTTGTAGTTGAATTGAGCTAGGCTTAGCCATTCACTCCAATTCTTCTGCTTCTCTGCTGTAAACAACTGTAGATACTGCTGGAGATCTTGGTTGACTCTTTCTGTTTGCCTGTCCATTTGCGGGTGATAAGCTGTACTAAGCTTCGGTGTGATCTGAAGCATCTTGCAAAGATCTCGCATAACCTGCAAAGCGAATTGGGGTCCTCAATCTGATACGATGGACCGTGGAAGACCATGATGCTTCCATATGTTATCTTGGTAAAGCTTGGCTGTTCTGAGGGCTGTAACCATCTTATTCGTGGGAACAAAGATGACTTCTTTTGAGAATCGATCAACGATTACGAGAATGCTCTCAAAGCTATTACTAAGTGGCAGATTGGTAATGAAATCTGTGCTGATCTCTTCCCATGGTGCATGAGGGGCATCAAGGGGGTGAATCAACCCTCCTGGGGGTTTATTTGATGGCTTCATCTGAGTGCACCTGTCGCATCGGGAATAATAATCTATTATGTGACCTTTCATTCCAGGCCACCTATAGTATCTTGAGGCTAGCTTGTAGGTCTTATCAAGGCCTCCATGCCCTGCAAGGGTAGAGTCATGATATAAACTTATTACTTGTTGACATAATGGCCCTTCTGGAACAAGGATCTTTCCATCCATCAACTTGATCTCGGCAGGCAAGCCTTGTGCTTCTTTAATCTTGCCGAGTAGATCTTCTTTCTTGGTGCAAACCCAAACTGGAACTGATCTATGGATCTTTGATTCTGGTATCATTATGACACCCTTGTTGTCTTCTTCTATTCCAATAGCATGATCTTCTCTTCTAGAGAGAGCATCAGCCTTTCCCATAGAAACTCTGGGTTTCTTAACTAAAAGGAAATCAAACTGGGACAGATATTGTGCCCAGCACACTTGTCTTCTATTAAGGTTCTGGCCCTTCATAAAATACTGGAGATTTGCATGATCTGACCAGATCTTGAACTGGTATTTGGCACCTTCTAAATAATGACATCATTGTTCTAAACTATTAATGATGGCCAGCATTTCTTTATCAGCAACCGGATAGTTGCACTGTTCTGGCATCATTGAGCTTGACGCGAAAGCTACTGGATGCCATTTGTCATCTATTTGCTGACTAAGGACTGCTCCTGTGGCAAAATCGGAAGCATCACATTCCACTCGGTAAGAGGTTTCCTCATCCGGATACATAAGTACTGGTGCTGTGGTAAATGACTTCTTCAGTGTATCAAATGCTTCCTGCTCTTTTTCGGTCCAAACAAATGATTTATTCTTTTTTGTTAGGTTATTCAATGGCCTTGCCATAATGGCAAAGTTCTGGATAAAACAATGATAGAAGTTGGCCAGACCAAGGAAGCCTCTTACTCCCTTGACCATGGTAGGAACTGGCCAATCAAGCACTGCTTTCATCTTATCATCTGCCATATATATTTCTTCCAGAGTTACAATCATACCCAATATTTCGACTTTTCTCACAGAGAAGAAGCACTTCTTGGATTTTACAAATAGATCATTTTCTTTTAATCTCCATAGGACTTCTTTTACAACCCTGTCATGTTCCTCTTGGTTATCCGAAAACATAAAGATAAGGAGATCATCCATATAGACAATGCAGACCTGATGCATGTCATAGAAAATATTGTTCATCATATTTTGAAAAGTGGCTGGGCTGTTGCTTTGCCCAAAGAACATGACCAACAGTTCAAAACTCCCACAATGTGTGGTGAACACTGCTTTCCATTCGTCTCCTTTTTTCATTCAGATATTATTGTACCCCCATTGCAGATCCATCTTTGTGAACATTTTGGCTCCTTTGAGCTTATCAATGAGATCTGATATTAACAGAAGGGGATAACTATTCTTGACTGTCCAGTTGTTTAAGTACTGGTAGTCCTGTACCATTCTCTTTTTGCCATCCTTCTTAGGTATGAAGAAGACTGGTGAGGTCATTGGCAACTTGGATGGATGAATATAGCCCTTCCTCAATTGTTTATCAATAAAGTCGTCAACTTCTTTCCTTTCTTTGGGTAACATGGAATAGAGTTTGGCTTTTCTGGGCACAAAGCCGGGTTTAAGATCAATCCTGTGATCCCAAGGTTTATGAACTGGCATCCTTTCAGAAGATTTCTTTGAAAAGATGTCATAGAACTCATGCAGGTACTGTTTTGGAATGAGCTCTTCAACTGTGGCTTTTCTTTTCTCAGGAGATCTAAGGCTTTAATCTTCTGATACATGTGGAATGCGTTTTCTATTTCTTGATCAATTAACGATCTCATGAATACCATTCTATCTTTGAGAAGATAACAACTCCTCAGACATCTTCGGAGTTTTACATCACCAATTATCCAATTTATCTCTGGATTATGCTTCTCTAGCCATGTGAATCCTAAGATGAACTGATTCTTTCCCAGGTCCGTTATTTCAGCTGAGATCTTCTCATGATGTTCTTGATAATCCATGATTAATTTAGCAGTGTAAGTGATATCTCCTGCTGAATTCTTGGTGCCATCAACATTAAAGACGGATATTGCCTTTTTTAAAGGTACCATCTTGATTCCATTTTCTTCAGCCCACTTCCGATCAAGGAAGCTTCCATTTGCTCCACTGTCTAGGAGCACTTGAACCTTCTTCATGTTTCCCTTTTCGGTCAGGTTAGAGATCTGAACCTCTAGGTTTATCTCTTTTTGATGGTTTACACTGTGTACTAGGATTCACTCTGAAAAATCCGAATCCATTCCATACTTTTTTTGTATTTTTGTTGTGACCAAATTAAGCCTGGATTCCCATACAGCATGCTCATTGTAAGACATGGTCTTGGTTATGGAATTAAGTCCTGTGCTACCAAAAGCTCCTTCACCCTGTTTGGTTTCTTCTAATGAGGCCATTTCTGATAGTGGTGCAGTATTGATCTGCTCTATGATTAATTGAGCGATCCTATCTCCTACTGCTACTGGGAACTCTTCTTTTCCATGATTAAATATGCAAACAAAGAGTTCTCCCCTATAATCTGAATCGATAACTCCGGCTCCTATCCCAATTATCTTTTTGGAGGCCAAACTGCTCCTTGGTGCTACTCGCCTATAGAACCCTTCTGGAATCTGAACTTGGATATGGGTATTCACAAGTCCTTGTTGTCCCGCAGGGATCCTGGCTTCTTCAGCAGTGTACGGGTCATGACCTGCAGCGGTTTCCGATCCTCAGGTCAGAATCTTGGCTTTTTCTGAGGTTTTTCATATTTTTATGAGTTTTAGGGTTTTTATAAGTGTGTAAATGTCCGATACTAAGTCAGTATTACAGTCTATCTCACAGTGGGCATTGCCATTGTCCATGTCAAGTGCTTCTAGCACTTTAAAACTATTTCTGAAATTAAATATTTTCTCCTGTCTGTGAGCCTTCTGAGGTTCCAGATTCCTCAGTTGGTGCGCCCTTTTCCCTTTCAGTCTAATGCCATCACGTCTTTAATTGCAGCTATGGCTGCTTCTGGGTCAAGGTCCTTGATGAGCTTGGCAATGTCTAACCTTTGTTGATCATCCCAGGTGACAGCCGCTCTATCCAGTACTGGAGCTTCCTTGCCAGAACCAGTATCCATTGTTCAAACCCTCTTCCCATTGGCTCTTCCATTGGTTCACTTGGAACATTCTCGCTGATGTCCACCATTGAAGAAGTGGCACTCAGCGCATTCTTTATTTTTGGGCTTTTTATAGTCCCTAGCAAAATGGTTGCCTCTGCAGTTGTAACACCCCTTTTTGGTGGTGTCGACATCCATGGCATTAGGGTCTCTAGATCTCATGGCTCTAGATGGCCCTGCTCTGGCATTTCCAAATTGGGCATTATTTCTTCTGTATGTGCCCCCCACAGTGGTGAGAAAGAAAGCGTCTTGCGCTTCTCCAATTGCCTTGATATGCTTCAAGGTTGTTCTAATGGAGAGACTTTGCTTCTCTTGGTAGAAAAGCTGCCTTCTAATCTCTTCCTTGACGTTTTCTTCTAACACTTGAACTGCTATCATTTCTTCTATGAATTCGGAATCATAGATCCCACAGAATTGGGTCAAATAGTTATGGGTGAACTCTTGAGTCCCTTGTTTGCATGCTTTTAATTGGTTGAGAACATAATCCCTTTAATTCCCAGTTAGAAACTGTGTCCTCAACTTTCTTTCAATCTTCTCCAGCCCTGGCCAGCTGAAGTCATTGACGAGTTTGTCATCATTCTTATACTGCTTGATTTTGATCCTCACCCAAGTCACAGCTGCTATTCCTTGGGGGGTCTCTAAGTTTCTGATTCTTGACAGCACAGCAGCTGTTAATCTCTCTTCCATAAAATATACATCTTTATTGTAAGATAAAAACATTTGCATAGATGTCCACCAATTCTCAAAGTTACTCACTTTCTTGTCATATTTTCTGGGGTCTGGATAAGGGACAACCTTTTTAACAAAGGTCCGAAAAGATCCTTCCGCTCCTTGTGTGGCTTTTTCTAGCTCGTGTTTTTCCTTTTTGAGAGTGGTAACCCTCTTGAATAGATTGTCAACTGCTCTTCTCAAGTCGTTGATGCTGGTGCTGCTGAATGGATCTCCCAACATCCTTAGACTTTGGGATGAGAATGTAGGGGATAAGACAGGGGTTTCGCCTTGGTAGGGTGCTTCGTCTGAAGACAGCTTGGTTCTCTTCTTCTTCTATTTTTACAAAGACTTTGTCTTTGTCTTCGATATCCAGGACGGCTAAAGCTTCATCCAGGAACTCTTCTGGGTAGTATAGCATGAGATCATCGAAATCAAGTGCTTGTCTTTGGCCTTGAATAGGCTCAGGAGGTGGTGGCATTGGATAATGGTCGAAATCCCTATTAGTATCATTAGGGTTGACCTGATCTAGTTGAAATCTTTCCCAGAAATCAACTGTTCTTGAGAGTTGGGCTCTAAGAGCCTCTTGATAGGTGGGGTCTTGAGGTGATTGGAACATCCAAAACAAAACAAAGGTATACTAAATCGAAAGATCTGTGTTCCCTCTCAACTGGTTCTGGCCAATGCAATCCAGACACCAACTACTAAAGTGAAAAGTGAGGTCACAAGCCTCTGATCCAAAGATTCTTTGAAGGGAAAAGTACATAGGTAGAGGCAGACACAAATCCGATTAAATCTGCTTGAGGGTACCTCTTATAGTGCTCTAATGTACACTGCACTCTCTTGCCCCTATCTGGGCCACTTTACTTAATAAAGGAGAAGAACACAGGCAGTAATGCCTGGGCAAGGTAAAGATATAGTAGTCCTGTTAAGCCTCAGATCTGGCTGTAGCTACCATTTTACAATTGGCAATCAATAAGATAGTGGATAGTAGTGGGGGTAAAGCGAAGAAGACTAGTTCTAATGAAGCTTTCAGCCTTCACCGTATGGTGTCTAGCTTTAAGCCCACTGATACTAGCTTAGGAGATTAGAGTATGAGGCTGGTAATGCCACAAGAACTAGTCTGGAGTTCTTGGGCTCATCACATTGCACTATATATACTACAGCAATCTATGCTGACTACTAACTAATGACTAAAGATATGATCCAAGCATATCTACTGACTAAGATGATGCACAGCATCAATAAGCTGCTAGGTAACAAGGTTTAATACTCGCTATCTAGGTTTGCCATAAGGCACTGGCTTCTATCTAATGGAAGTGAAGTTGCTGTTAAGCGATAATTAACTGTCATTGTGCACAGCACAGAAATGAACTACAATGAGGCATATCTCCATTTAGTCTAATTAAATAATGGTGGAATTCCTGAGTGATGACTCAAGCTTCTAAGGAATTACATAATAAGATCTTAGCTCATGCTGGTAGATCCAGTACTCTTGTGAGGAACTAAGTCGTTTAAAGTTCAAAACTATACAGAGCTTAGGCAAGAAAGTGACATGGTCACATGATGTGAAAGCTGACTAAGCCATGAAATTACTACACCTGCTTCAAGCCAATCACAGGTCTGTTCTTTGCTAACAAGGTCTTCTTCATATAATCCGATAAATCTAGTTAGATAGGTATGCATCCACTCATTTCAGCCTTGGATGCATGCCTTTATTTTTTTAATGATGATGTTTCGTCAATTTCTGGCTAAAAACCTGAGCTGAAGCTCATTCTCTAGATCTTCGAGACTAGGCCATTGTTTGTGACCTTGCTTGTCTTCTTTCTCATATTGACTCATTTTTATTTTGGCCCATGTTAGAGCCAAACTAGTTTCAGGCTTGTGTATATCACCTATTCTTGTTAAGATTCCGAAACCTTTTTCTTCTAAGGTAAAGAAGGCTTCTGGATTCCTAGTTATATAGTACTTAATCCTTGCCCATCAGTTCTCAAATTTTTGTGGTGATCTGTCATAGTTCCCTGGATCAGAGATTAGATCAATCTTTTTTGTAAAGCAAGGCATAGCGGCGGCCAGAGCAGGTCCTGCAGGCGCTTGCCCTTGTTGTATAATGGCCAGTTTCCTCCTGGCCCTTCATGTGTCTTCTGAAGCGGACAAGCCGCCAGGCTGTGCGACAACACGAGCCTCAACCCTGTGCCTCATCGAACAGAGGACTTATCCCAGGCTGCCACTAGAGCTCCGTAAGGAGTATTGAGCTATAACCCTCAATAAGCTAGAACTGGGGTTCTAGCCGAGGCATTGGTAGTCCTTATATACTACATGACAATGCGCACAGACCGTGCTGTGCCTGAGAGCTACTTTACTAACTATAGTAAGGTCCGTCCTATTGTAACGTATCTTTAGTCAATACTCTTTAGTCAAGATACGAGGATCGGCCTCGTGTATACCATGAGTCCATTGTGGCTTCGTGCCACGGCCCAGTCCAGGCCCTTTCCTATTCCAGTCATATCGCTTAGTCAGCGATAACCCTTAGCTAACCCTATCCTTTCCCACGGTTAACTCCACGTGGGGTTAGCTATGCCCATATCGGGATGCTAGGTTAATGCAGCATTCGCTACATCTTCTCTTGCGTGTCCTGTCTCAGTCTTGGCGACCCGTACTCTTTCTTGGAGCCGCTGCAGCTCCTGATTGGTGTTGTTCAGCATTGTGATCAACACATTGATTTGCCCATCTAGCTCTGTTAGCGAGGGCGGCATTGTTGATCTGGACAAATAGCATTGGTCCTAGATCTGGTTCAATACTTTCTTCTTTGATCAGGACTTCATCTTCGTCCTTGATATTGTAGTCTGCAGCCAAGACTTCATCTTCAAACTGCTCTGGATATCTTTCGACTAGGTCTTGGAACTCTAGTTCATCATAGTAGGGGTCTATTGGTAAATCCCCTAAAGGTCTTTCTGGATAGAAGTTCCCTCTTATTTTATCGTTTGGGTCATAAGGCAATTGCCTAAACAGTCCCAGGTGGTTGATGGGCTTGAGAGCCTGGTGGTGATAGGCAGTGAAGGTGACCATCCATGGTATCATAGTGTGCAAGATGCAAAAGTATACTAATTCTGGAGAACTGCATTCCCTCCAGGTGACTTCAGGTCAATATCCTTCCTGACAGTCCTACTATATGCAAAAGTGCAAGACATGGGCTTGTGATCTGAAGATCAAAGAAGTAAAACTATCGTAGTGAGGCCGCCTTTAAGCAATTATCAACACACAAGTTGACCTCCAGAGAGCCTAAAGTGCGTCTCTGCTTTGACTCCCTATCTGGAGTGTTTTACTTAAAAAGAAAAGATATGTAGAGAGCTAAGTAGTTCTCTTGAGCCTGAGGTCTGGCTATGATCCCCTTAATGCTGGGGTCTGCGTGTAACAATGACTGAAGGTCAAAGGCAAGATTATGAGTAAGTGTAAGGGTAGACAAGTGGTAGTTCAGTCTAATGAAGCCTACACCTGTTGCTTATACAGCTTAGGTCTAAGCTCACACTAGTACTGACTTAAGAGAACTGAAACAAAAGTCACATGATTAGCATGTGATCATGAGAACATTTCAGATCATGTGATCAAAGTCACATGATGAATGAACAATGAGAACAACTAAGTCCTTGAGCTTGAGTCATCACTTGAAGTTAGAGCGGGCAATATGCCCATAAGGAGATAGACGGCCACAAGGCCATTTCATTTCTGTGCTGTGCATACTTCTTTTCTGATTGCCGCTAGTATGGCTTCTCTTTTTAATTACCATTCTTCCATCAGAATGTTCTGATGTTAGTTGCCATGCAACCCTTTGTTCTTCTTTATTCTTATTAAACCTTGTTACAGAGCAGTATTAGTAAGTGACTGGTAGGGTACTCTCTGTTGTAGTATATAAAGACTTGAATGCAACACCCAAAGACTCCAGTTTAGTCTTTGTGGCTTTCCAGCTGCAAAGTATAATTAGACTCTATTAGTCCTTGGTGGGCCTAGGCTTGCACTGTATAGTGCAGCTATTGGCTTCATTAAGACTAAACTTCTTCAGCCTACCCCCACCTCTTGCTTGACCCAGCGTTAAAGGTCAGCTACAGCCAGACCTGAGACTTATACAGGACTCCCCCTATATCTTCTACTATAACATTCAAATGGGCACTTGCCCACTTTCTTTTATCGTAAAGTGGCCCAGATAGGGGCAATAGAGACAAGGATACATTAGGGTCCTTGTGGCAGGTCTCCTCGAGTGGAGCTAAGGGACTGACTATCCCCCTGCACTACCTACTTTTTCATTTTTTGAAGGATCTTTGGATCAGGAGCTCATGTCTTCACTTGCTCTTGTTTGAAATACGATACCATACATAAAGGGTGCTAGGAAAGGCTATTGGCCTAGACCTGCCAGAAGGGAATGCAGATCTCCTGGTTTAGAAATACAAATTGATTTTTATATAAAGGATGCTTCAGTGGCTCGAAAACCTCGAAAGGCACTATCGCCAAGAATTTTGGGATCATAAAATCTGGCCTGAATACTTGGCCTACCTTCAATACAAAAATTACATGGTAATTGGAGCTTACCCACAAGACAGCATACTCACATTCCCTGAGTACCTAAGAGCAAAAGAGGAAACCCCAGAACCTCAACCAGGACCCTCAATTAAAGAAGAAGAATTTTCACCAGAAAGGTCATTGGAGTTTGAAGATCTCATCCCAATGACACATTTTTATAAAGAGTTTCTTCCTTCAGATGAAGAAGAAACAAATCTGGGAGAAGCATTAATACCACTCCTAGTAAAGAGAGAACCAAGTCCAACTCTGGATTTATCGGATCTCAAACCAAGATTAAGGACACCACCACTCCATATTGTAGCGAATGCTACATGGCTAACCTAGCAGTAACCCTAGGTTATGGGTATGAAACAGGAGTTAGCTAAGTGGTTAGCAACCATCAAGAGACTTAGCTAAGGGTTAGCGCTTAGTCAGTGCTATGCCCCGGTATGGGTTACCAAACCCTGAGACCTAGATGGTCTAGACTAGTATGTCACCGCTCTAGACACGTACACACGGACTCCATAAGGCCGATGCCTTCACACCTGTAGTCAGTGGGCTCTTATCATGATACGATCCCATCGCATCAGACCTTCCACATATAGTAGGTACTCAGTATGTCTATCGAGGGTATTACCATAGTCAGTAGAGCACAGCTAGGTCTGTGTGCATTCCCCTGTAGTATATAGTCTGGGAATGCCCCACTAGAACTCCTCAGTTCTAGTCTATTGGGTCTTACAGCTCAGTACCTCTTAGGGAGGCTCTGGTGGTTCTGGGATAAGTCCTTAGTGGGAGCTAAGGCACTGGGAAGGCTGATTGTAGTCGGCCTTGCAGCTTGTCCGCTACACATATTCAAGAGTGGCTCAAATTAAAAGGGTTAGACTCACAAGGTGTCCCACTCCTCAGCGATTGACCACTCAGGGACGGAACCACCTCTATCTCTGTCACCATCACTAGAAAGCATCGAAATGACGAACCCTGTGAGCCAGGATCAGATCCAAGAGCTCCAAAGAGTGCTAAATGCACTAACAATGCAACTCGCCAAAGCGTGAGAAGAAACAAGGAGGGCGAAAGAGGACACAGCCACTGCATTAGCAGTGCAAAGCCTGTTACCAGGGCCAACAGCGCATGGACAAGGTCAGGGGCCTGCTATGCCCCGTTTTACAAAGAAGGTAGAGATGGTCATAGACCCAGGTCTCTATAATGGACAAAGTAGTACCTTTGAAAACTGGTGGACTAGAATAGTAGTCTTCCTAAAGCAAAACATAGAGGTATTCTTAATGTCAGAGTAAAAGGGCTATGCCATTCTCACAAGGATCGGGGACATGAATAAACCCGAAACATATCCAGCCCTAACATGGGCACAAGTAAAGATTAAAGAGAAATCTATCTTGGACGAAAATGGAAGGCTCAACTGGCCTTCAATTGAAGAATGGGATGGAGAATTAAGGGCCAGGTTTTTATCTGGAAATCAAAGGGACATAGTACAGAAACGATTAGAAAACTGTGTCCAAGGACGAAATGAATTTATGCAAACCTTCTTAACCAGGTTTACAGGAATTTACGATATAATGTTAATCTCTGAAGAGATGGCAGCGGACCTGCTAGAAAAGAATATCTTGGACGAGATAAGAAGACACCTGTTTATGAACAGGAAAAGGACTAGGGATTTTCAAACCCTAAAAAAGAATATAACAGAGATAGGACAGGCTTTAGAAGCTTTTAATATGTCAAAGAAAGGAACAATGAATACATATGCCACCCACACAAAAGATAATTGGACTCTCGCAAGACCAAAGAGAGATCCAAATGCAATGGATGTAGATGCAGTAGATATTGATGCTGCCTCTAGAAAACCCACAGGATGCTTTAACTGTGGAGAAAATGGACACCATATTAAGGACTGCAAAAAGCCCAGTTCTCAATGCAGAGAATGCAAGTTCCGAATAGGAGGACACAGGTTCACCTGTTCAAAGTACAAGCTCCAACCAGTACAAATGGGTCAGAGAAAGACTGTACAAGGATTGGATAATGGTACTGGCAAGGGGAGTAATTCAATGAATGGAGATGCTAGAGTTGCATCTACAGCAGAGGAAAAGGGAAAAATGCCAGAACAAGCAGCTGTCACCTGGAATAATGGTGATGATTTCGACCCAGTGGCCATTGTTAGAGGCCTTGGCCCTACAGAGGCTTTATGGGTGCTCTATGACGCTGTCTCCATTATGATGGACAAAAAGGGAAAAGGCTGAGCCACTTGAATCTTCTGGGAATTCAAGTGACATCACTGTGCCTATTAAAGAAAAGAGAAAAAGAAGAAAAAGTATTTAAAGATTCTATAAGTACCAATAGATATTTGGTACTAGGTTTGGACTATGGTGATGACCATAGTGAGTTAGATTGTACTACCAATTCAATGTCGAACTGTAGTTATTACACATGTGAAAATAGTATAAAAATAGATAATGTAGATAAAAAATTAGGTACTTCTTTGATACCTTGTACTATTTATGGTAAAAACAGACAACTTCCCACTAGGGGAAGTGAAGGGGCAGCAGGATGGGACTTATATGCTGCTGAAGATAAAGATATCCCCAAAGGAGAAAGGGCTCTAGTGGATACCGAAGTCCAGATTGCAATCCCTAAAGGATTCTATGGAAAAATTGCACCTAGATCTGGATTAGCCATAAAGAATGGAATCCAAATAGGAGCAGGAGTCATTGATTCCGATTATAGGGGAAACATAAAAGTTCTATTAATGAACATGGGAACTGAAGACTTTAAACTCCAAAGGGGCCTCCAATACACCCAATTGATCATTGAAAAGATCTGTACTGCATCCTTGAAACAAGTAGGGAGATTAGATGAAACCAGAAGGGGTGAGAAAGGGTTTGGAAGTACAGGTTATAGCACAATGAAAAGCAATAGTCCTTCCCAAAGTAATTATAGAACCTCTGAGACCAGGTTCCAAAATGGGCTTGCTGCATGGGAATGCAGGTGTAGCAGACAAGCTGCAAGGCCGACTACAATCAGCCCTCCCAGTGCCTTAGCTACCACTAAGGGCTTATCCCAGGACCACCAGAGCTCCCTAAGGAGTATTGAGCTGTAAGACCCAATAGTCTAGAACTAAGGAGTTCTAGCGGGGCATTCCCAGACTATATACTACAGGGGAATGCGCACAGACCAAGCTGTGCCCTACCGACTATGGTAATACCTTCAGTAGGCGTACTGGTATCCTAACTATATAGGGAAGGTCCGATGCGATGGGATCGTATCTTTACGAGAGCCCGCTGACTACAGGTGCGAAGGCATCGGCCTTATGGAGTCCACGTGTACGTGTCTAGAGTGGTGACGTAATAGTCTAGACCATCTAGGTCTCAGGGTTTGGTAACCCATACCGGGGCATAGCGCTGACTAAGCGCTAACCCTTAGCTAAGTCTCTTGTCGGTTGCTAACCACTTAGCTACCTCCTGTTT